>CM077200.1:37186102-37251102 GCA_039654625.1 Rhinogobio ventralis | reverse complement strand
AAGTATTGCATATACAAAAGAATATATAAAAGTATTGCTCATTGTTAGTTCATGTTATAATTAATACATTAACTATGAGACCATATTGTAAAGTGTTACCAGTAAATAATTTCATTACAGTTACAAGATTAATAATCAAACATCAAATGATTTAGCTTTTATAACTGTATATAAAGCTACACATAATATATTTTCCGCTAAAAATTATATCAGATAAAAAGTGGTTTTATACGCTTTTGAGCAGTAGAATAGAAATAGTAATAAGCTGTCATGTGAACTTTATGTTAAGCTAAACTGCTATTTGTAGTCCTTACACACACCTGTAACAACACTGCAAAAATCATGTATTCCTAATGAATATTTCTTTCTCATTTTCCAATTAAAATCAAATCAAAGCATAAACAAGTTCAAAAATCTGCCAGTGCAGTAAGATGTTTTGTAATATACAATAATTAAATTAAGAAATCTTTTTTTTTAAACACAGGCACGATTATATTTTAAATCGAAATGTTTTTTTTATTATTGCAAGACATTTGATAGGAAAAAGATGCACACTCACAAAAAGAATCCTCCATGAGGCTTATTGTCTTGTAAAAATTAAAATATTTAAAAATCCTCTAAACAAAATGTACTTCTAAAGCAGCACTGCTCAAGATGTTTGTTTTCAGACAAATGAATTTTTGCTTTCATGTTAGTGTATTTTTTCATACTGTTATGGCAGATTTTTTTTTACTTGTTTTTCTTTTTTTATGCTCAAAATTGTGAAAAAATTCTGCCTGTGTTAAATAAACAATCCAAAGGATTTCAAGTGCATTGTTTACCTTGAGCTATCGAATGGAAAATATTACAAATGGCATTTTATAGGTTGTATTCTTTTAAATGGTAGACTATGTTTTAAAAGTAACCTTCCTATCCCTGTAAGTGGACATACTGCACACACACACACACACACACACACACACACACACACACACACACACACACACACACACACACACACACACACACACACACACACACACACACACACACAGGTTCAAGGCTCTAGGAAAGGATTAGTTTGAAATCTACCGCCCCCTTCATTCTCACAGGGTAAAGCGTCTGAAATGAGAGATTGAGTCAAAGAAACGTTCCTGCCAGAGAGGTCTATGGGGAAAAGACGGCTGACGGGCTGAGAAATGATATTAAATACATCCCTGTCATTTATTGATCTTGTGCATTGACACTGGCCTCATCAGCCTCCTGAGCTTTAGAGCTGCAGGCCAGTTCTCATGCACAGCCTCCCACTCTTATCCACACTAATGATTGTTTAGCTCCAATCCAGACCGGATAATTTGTAAATAAGTACGGTGGACGATCCATTCATTTCGGAATATTCATGGAGCAGTTGATTCCCAGGAGAGTGCTAATGATGTCTTTTCTGGTTAAAAAAAGGGGCTGTTAAAAATAGTAAGTGCCTTTCAAGGAAGTGATGATGCTTACAAAACCTTTAAAATGCATGCATGAATTAGGTGAATGTAAATGTAAGATGCAAATTAGGTTGTTAGATGTTTGTAAGAGTGTGTAGTAAGAGACAGAAATAGATCTTCTAAAGGCTTTCTTAGACAGTATGTCATTAAAGGGATAGTTCTCCCAAAAATGCATTTTCTGCCATTCAATCCTCAATCCTCATGTTGTTCCAAACCTGGAAGACTTTCGTCCTTCTGCAGAACACAAAAGAAGATATTTGAAGAATGTTTCAGCTGTATTTGTCATTCAAGCTTCAAAAAGGACATAAAGGTTTGAAAGCATGAAAGTTAATATATTCCAAGTCTTATGAAGCAAGACAGTCACTTATGCACACAGACAGACTACATTAAACATGGCGACACAAATGTTATGTGATGTGTAGGAACCAATAAAGTTCGCCTTTAGATGACATTTAAGGTTTGTGTTGCCATAATTGATGTAGACTGTGTATGCGTGTACGTTGATTAACATCTTTTTCTTTTTTGTTTTAGAGATTAAAAGTTTTGGAACTTGTTGACTTTTATCGTATGGACGTTCTACAAGATTTCTTTGTGTTTTACATATTGAAGTCATACAGGTTTGGAACAATGTTGACAGACTTTTCATTTTTGGGTGAACTGTCTCTTTAAGGGCCTTTAATGTTGGAACATGAATAAGCCAAATTACAATGTGCAGAAACAAACACAAACTGATGAAGACCCTCAAGAAAAGCTCCACACAGCAGATGATCATTTAAAGTATGTGTACTGGAAGTTGTCCGAATTCAGAATTGTGACGTATGTAAGAGTGAAACAGATAAAAAATTGAGGGCAGGGGTTTTTTGTATAACATTTTTAGATTTTGACTAAAGATTACAGAGACAAATCTATTCTGTATATTTGCACAGATTAATTGTTCACCAGAAGACTAATGCGTGCTAACAAAGTAATTAGGGTGGTTTTTGATTTCATGCTGATTTGGTATGTACTGAGTTCAAACATCTGTTCTGTAAAGGCCCGTAACAGGTGTAAAAGTCAGCGATAGGTTTGAACTGAGCCCCCTTCACATATGTTTTCTCAGACAGTGTTAGGTACCTTATCTGTGAGGTTTTGCATATTTATTGTCTAGGCATATGAATCTTGGCTCAGTGAAACCTATCTTTATCTTCAGCTGCTTTTGTACATGCTTCCTTTAAAATGGTCTGATTATTTCCTGTTGTGAAAGCTAAATTCTGCTGAATCCTGAGTTTCCAAATGTGGCATATCAAAACTGCCTTAGGCAAGTCTGGCAGAAAGACAAAACAGGATGTAAGCTTTCAGCACTCTCTTCAGTGCATGATGCACTGCTTACAATAAGATGATTCTTTCCAATACAAAATCCCATTTTACAGGTTCATTAGATTACACAGCCTCATTCCCTGTATCTATTTTTGAAATGTCGTTCACTGCTGTCACACAATGATGGTCTAAAACACTCTCATGACATTTTTGCCAAATATCAAAATGCAGCTGGATGAGGTTAGACCCAGCTTTGTCAATCTAGCAGAGTGCCATCACCTCTCCTAATGTCACTCTCTGCCCTCCCTAGAAATTAATTAAACTCACAGTCCCTCTAATTCCTCTTGACGTCTTTAGCAATGACGAGGTGGAGACGAGGGATACTTGGGTTCCTGAAATTACTGGAAATGAATTGTCTTTTACACCCAGACTAGAGCCACTGGTGGCGACCTTATAAGCTAAGCCAAAGGGGAGTCGTGTCTGCCTTTGTATTCTGCCGCCGTGCGAGCCATCCATCAGATTTTAAGGTCACTGTCGATTCTTAGTCATTCTAGTAAAAGACCAAGACACTTGTGTACACAAATCTACACACTTTCTCTCTCACACACACAAGCACATATTAGGTTAACATAATGTGCAACCTCACTCACACACACATACACTGTTAAAAATCCAACTCACAAAAATGTAGACTAATGATTATGTTTTAGTTAACTGGACAATTAAATGCAAAAACGTTGGCGTAACCATTGAAAAGAAATTGGTTCAACAATTGCTGGACCAACCTAGTATTAATTGTAAATTCAATTTGTAAATGCAAGTTAACAAGCATACAAGTTGCAACAAGTTAACAACGCATTCTGGGTGCATCATGCAAAACTCATCCATGGCTCCCAGAATGCATTGCGGCATGAAGCATGTCACCATTGTTGAGATTCATAGGCTGATTCTTGACGTCTGTGGGAGTAAATCTCACAGGAGATCAAAGTGCTTAGTATACAATCTGTTTTAAACCTTAGTCAGCTATTGATTAAAACTGTGCTGGATCTTTTCTGGAACCACAATAAAACAAAGTTAATAGTATATTGCTCATATTAAACTCATAAAATCAGTGAATTAAGCCACTACGCAATGATTATATATCACCGAGCAGCCAACAGCATCTGATTGTGTTTGTTACAGCAGCCAGAGAAACAGTCGTCAAACTGCCCAACTAAAGAAAACACTGATCACCATGATGGTGACAAAAAAAAAACAATTTTCAACACAAAATCAAAAAACTATAAAAACTCAATCAGCTGAACAAAAGATCTTAAATTGGGAGACATGTGACCTTACTCAGTTAATTGAGTTAAGTGAACTACTTTGTTTAAAAGTTGCCGTACAATTTTAAGTTATGTCAACTTTTCTTTTTTACAGTGTATAGTGGGATCCAAAAGTTTGAAGCAAATGAAAAACTGCTTATGTTTTACACTTTTCAGACACCTAAAAGGTTATTTTATGGATTTAATTTAGATTATATTCTGCATTATATTATTTAGAGTAGATCCACATGTTTTTATGCAAACTTTGGGATATTGATGGAAACACAAATGTTCAAAATAAGCATTAAAAACTTGAAGTGGATGCTTTTTTGGTAGGAAGACATGTTAATAACTAGAAATAGAAATATTTAAACAATGAAAATATATTCAAACATATTTTAAAAAAATCCTGTGAAAAATGTATTCATGCCTTAAAATAGCTTGAATGTAACTCCCATGCTTCATATAATATACGCGGAACCATAAATATGCAAATTAGCCCCGCCTCCACTCACTCATACAGGCTCGCCTATGAGTTGATGTATCAGAGTGTTTTATGTATCGCTACAACATCGGACACATAATGGTAAATAATATGATTAGCCTTTGGCTTGACTACATTATCAAACAGCTAATAATGTGCTGATAATGTTAAACAAACCATGTTCCCACTCTCCATCTCAGTCTCTAAAAGAAACACTTTGAACAACTCAGAACGTCAGTCGAGAAAGGCATATAGTTCATCATAACATTGTAAGATACATCATATACATAATTCGCCCACTATATTGCTAAATGTACAATTTTTCATATCAACAGAACAATATACCGGGATAACCTTCTCTTGAGACTCCCCTGTTTCAGAGTGTAAGTATATGCTAAAGCCCGCCCACACATTGACGTGATTGGTTACAAGGTAGTCCTAGCTGTACATCAAATAAGCCATGTGACTTCCTCAAATCACGTGACTGAATAATTTGCTCAGATGATTGGCTAATTTCACATGCAAAAGCTATGACTGCATCCGAAATCACATAGTCTCTTGAGTAGGTGCTTTTTACTTTTATTTTAAATAAGTAATTACTTTGCGACTGCTAAAGAATTCATACTATAGTATGAATGTGTGTAGTATGAATGTAATCTGATTGTACTAACCAGTTGCATCGCTTAACTGCCATTCATAAATCCTTTCCAGTGACCTGATGGGATAGTATCATCATATACACACTTCAGAATCTCGCCAGAAGAAGTAGGTTATCCAGGTACTTTTTGCCTACTCTTTTATGAGTACTGTGAATTCAGACATTCTGACTTCTTCACATACTGTGTAGTAAGTCTGTGATTTCGGTTGCAGCCTGTGTCTCATTTCGAAGGCTGCATCCTCCAGAGGTCACATTTGTCAGCCGCATATGTCATTGCTGCCTCATTTCAGTAAAGTCACCATTACATTCCAAAGTCATACAAATTACTGCTATTTTTGCTTCACAAGGAATAATGGTCCATTTTTAAATGGTTTCTTTTCTGAAATTAGACATTGTTAGCCTTTGAAATGAGTCACAGCTAAGGCCACAGATCCACACAGAGACGCATTTAGCTGTATACGTAAAAATGTTGTATCATTTCAGCATCTCGTCCACACGGATCCGGCATTTTGGAAGCCTGAAACTGCCATTTTTTGAAACCGGGTCCCAGAGTGGATAAATCTGAAACCGACACCCTTGCGTTTTCGTGAGTACAGCCAATTCGTATATTCTGTGAATCGGTGATGTCATCACCCCACGTCTCGCGCATGCTCCAAGTCTTCTTCTCCTTCTTGCAGAATTACAGCACCACATACAGGTCTGGCATGTATACTACATAGTACATAGTCCGTGTCAGTGGTTTCGTGTGTATGCAGATATTTCTGGAGACGAGGGAAAAAAAGATTGGATAGGGAAAGCTCTGGCTTCATGTGTATGTGGCCTAAGTTTGTTTGATCATTTTCATATCGTCTGTGTGCTTTAAAGTAATTTATTTATCATAAGAATTTTATTACAATATTTCTGTTTCTGTTTGTCATTTCCCCAAAAGTGATGTTTTTGTTTTTCTTGAATACATGGGGTGCAAACGCTGCTTTATTTGTAGATTGTTTTTGCATATTCTGGTTAGTTTGCATGAATTAAATGGGCATCTTGAATGGAAACATAACGAAAATTGGCCTAAGAGGTTTGGATCCCACTGTAAAGGCAAAAATTTCATAGGTATCACATTTAAACGTATTGCCCAAAGAACTATGCGAAAAAATACAAAATGCTCAAAAACTCAAAGGAGGCAATGCATGTGTCACTGAGTTCTGTGATCAAAGTTGTGCAATTATACAAAGCTGTATATGGGAGCTATTTCTGGGGATGCTTGCTCTGGGAGATCTCTACCTGTTTAGTGACAGACTGAGACACTGAGAGGTTCCTTTGGTGAGCATAGAAGCAGAGAGGAGGAGGATAAAGAGGAAGATGCCAGCACAGGCTTCTGATGAAACCAGAACAAGGGATCCCTCTGTAGAGAACCCATAAAATCTCACAGTATGCTCTGAAGTCCCACTCCTTACACACCTCAGCAGCTCCCTAAGAAAGAGGAGAAGAAAGTGGCTCTCACATTCACAACAACAAGTGACAAGAAGCACAGAGTTTGAACAAAGTATACTGCCAACACCCCCTACAGAGTGTGAGTTGGTTACAAAGAATGTGATATATGTACAGTATATCAGCCTGCTTTGTAAATCTGATCTGGCTATTTCATTTTGGGAGGTTTTCTATATCAGCGTGAAACTAAAAACAGTGACTTCTTGTAATTGCAACTTTATTTGTCAGAATATGACTTTATATCTCGCAATTGCATCTTTGTTCCTAATAATTTTGTCTTCATATATCACAATTGCATTTTTTGGCAATTGAGAGTTTATGCAATTGCAAATTTATATCTTGCAATGTGACCTTATATCACAATTGTGGCTATATTTCCGCAAGTGAGACATAATCTCTCACAATGTGACTTTATAGCTCATATTGCTGTTTGTTTCTCATAATTGCAACTATCTCACGGTGTGACTAATATCTCACAATGAGACTTTATTTCTTTTCTTTTTTAAATAAAGGTGAAAACAGGCTTCCATAGAAGGTGACTTTCATTGATATAGACACGATGTGAAGATTAGAGCCGGATTTGTTGTTTTTCCATTTCTCAGTGGCTTGTCTAATAACATTGACACATTAAGAGAGAGTCATCAAATTATATTCACTACTAAATTGGTGGGAGCGGATATATGATTATTAACAAAAATCTTAAGTGTTTTCTGATCAGGCTGAGAACATGGGGTATTTCTCTGTGCTGTGTAATGCTGTGTGAGGGAACTATTAAACAGAGTCGTGTCCGGTTATAAAGCAGGTAATGGCCAGCACAGCATGTAAGAGTGTGTGAGAGACATGCTAGTTCAAAGTCTGAACCCCACTGCTGTCTGTGTGATTGATGGATGACCATTACAACCACAGCCTGTTATCCTCACCGCCTCCATGAGACACGCCGATTTATACACCCACATGCACACATAACTACACAAGCAAACAAAAAGTCGTATGCGCTATCCGCACAGAATTAGATTACCAAACATCATTTAAGTTACAATTATTAACACTGGATGTTTGTGATTTCATATACTAATTTGGAGGGGACTGGTTCTAAATAAGGTGTTTATTGTATGGAGATGTGCATCATGATATACATGACGAAAAAATGACCCGGTAAAATATGATGTTTAAATGTGATATAGTAATTCAAATGATTGATTACTCAGAAAGTTGGTCAATTTATGAAGGTGCACCCGGCAGCACAACAAGAAATGTAGCTCTAGGGTGTGTTCACACTTGTAGTTCGGTTCGCTTGGTCCGGGCCCAAAAAAGAACGTTTAGTCCTGGTCCGCTTAGTGTTCGCATTTCTAAAGGAGAGCTTATAAAATGTGTGAAGGAGTCAAAACAGCATCAGGAATCCTTCTGTCACACACACAAATGAAGATCTGCTGCGAGGAGACGCGGTTCTGATGCCTGTACCGAACTGTGATGGCAACATCACGACTATAACGATAAAAAATGGTATGCGTGAGCATTCTGTCTTTTTTAGGGTCGCATCTTGTGACATCATGTCCCGTTTTTGGTTCGTTTACATGTCTTTGGTCCGTGTTCCGATTATATTTCATTTGAACTGCACCAGAGTTCATTCGGAAGCAGACCGAGACCCATCTTTTCCGTTGTTTAGTGCACAACAGGGTTCGGATGGCAGCGATCACACTTATTTAAATTAACCGCACTAACAGAGCAATCGCACCAGGGTTTGTTTTAATCGAACCAAACATGCCAAGTGTGAACACACAGTTACAGATTTTGACAAAGGTGAATAAATGTGCAGAAGCAATAAAAGCAAAGTATGTTTATGAAACGCAGATTCAGCTGAAAAATAGGTCCTTTCAAATAGAGCTATAGACAGAAAAAGACAACAACACACACAGACTAATCTTTTACTATTTTATAGGAAGTTTGTTACCTAGTAACACATTCCTTTTCCTTTTTATATCACTGATTGATTCAGGACGCTCTGCGTTTAAATGTGATTTGAATGCAAATGCTGTCTCCATTTTAAATGGAAACAGAGTGTGATGCTGAGAGGAGAAGATCAGTGTGATTCTCGCTGTAAGTGAATTCTGTTAATGACCGTGCCGTCAAGTCTCTCTAAATGTTACTTTACTGCTTCTGAGTAGATTTGTTTTTTATTATTAAAAAACTCAAAAAATGTCAACATTTGTTCTTTAAAGGTCATTTTAATTAATTTAAAGGTAATGTTTTAATTAATTAATGTTAGCCATTTGAAGGTTGATTTCCCTCGACAAAATGTAAACACTGTCTGTGAAGGCAATTAAAACATTGATCTGTTTGTCTGAACATCACAACACTGAAACATCAGCCAACCAATGGTGTGAGTTTGGGGCGGGACTATGTTTTTGACTCATATGACTTTCTTTCTTCCATGTAACACAGAAATAGACACTTTAAAGAAAAAAAAAACAAGAATTGCATTATTGCAGATTTATAAAGTAAATTTCACATATGGAATTAAGTACACTCTACTTAACTAAGTTAAGTAAAATAAACAAAGAAAATAAGTAACTTGAACTTGGCCAGTGTTAAGGTTGTTGAGTAATTTCTACTTACTTATAGCTTATTCTGCAATATAACACTGAATTAAGCCATACTTTTCAAGTGTATGCTTTACTTAGAAACATCTAAGTAAATAATACTATAGATATTGTGACAACATATCTACATAATAGAAGAAACTCGGCGCCTGAACACAGAGACCTCAATACTTGGTAGACAATACACAATGACGGTAACATGGATCATTTTGAGTAGAAAATCAAAATGGCAAGTTACTAAATCTAACAACAAAAGCAATGATAAAATAAATGTGTAAATACAGCTGGAAAACAGCGAAAAATCAACCTTATGAATTATTCAAGCTTCAGTGCATGATGGGAACACCAGTATCAGAAAAGTTGAGTAATTTTACTTAATTTTATAACGTTGATATGTACGCTTTAATTTCTACAAGCTTGAATTGAGTACTAATATAGAATTTACTTAGTTTTTTTAATTCTTGCCTGAACTAACTTATTCATGTAGAAATTACATTGGTTTTTTTTCTGTAGTATTTACTTCACCACAGAATCATTTTTATCAGTACTGTTTGCAACCTTCAAAAGCGCACCAAAGTCACTTATTTATGGTTATTTATTATAGGCATATTAAAAGTAATGGAGAGGAATATTCAAATATTACAAGAAATAAAATAGCTAAGGAATGAATATTAATATAATCAAATGTTATGCGTTGTTAATTTACAGTCTATCCACTGTGTCTCTTCTGTCACAAGCTGTAGTTAAAGCTGTTGCTCCGCATGCTTCATAGTATCACGGACTTCCAGCCTAATGATCGCTCTAATTAAAGTGAATGTGCAGTGTTTTCTAGGCAGCCAGACAAGCATGATGGTGTCAACAGCATCCTACTCGTCTCCTTCACCAGCGACCAATGATGCATTTAGACAAATATAATGATTGTTGCCGTTGCTTTGCAAGTGGGCAAACACATTTGGTTGAAAACGAGAATAAAACAGCGAGCTATCAATTTCACTTTCTAAAAGATCATACTGCCGTTTCGCCGCATGAATACACAAGTGCTTGTAATACTTGCATAGGTGCAGTGACTGAGTATTGATTAAGAATTATGGGCCACTATAGTCTCATCTAATAATTGAAATGAATCAGCCATTTACAAACACATGGCAGTTTAAAAATGAACAGTTAGCTCATGCAGACACCTGTTGGGACTGACTAACAGCTTGTTCTTACTCATTGTACTCATCTCAGGAAGAGAGAGGACTGACTTTCTGCCAGTTACCCAACACAGGCAGAAAGATAAAAGAAAGCAAGATTGTTACTGATCTGCTGAAAAAATACAAAAGATTGATGTTGGTTCAATTAGACCTTTTAAGAGAGATAATACGGTTCAGCTCAGGCCGTTTTAAAGGAGAGAGCACTTCATTTAAATGTTCTTTTGTGATAATGCAGGTGACATTAAATGGCATGTGATCTTCCACCTGAAGCATTTTAAAAGCCATTTGGTATTTTTGTAGGAGGGAGGGGTGCGATTAATGTTTTTTTTTTTTTTTTTTGCAGTAATTATAATAAGCTGTTTCTGTGATAAATGACAGCATACTAAATTATTTCTTAGAGAAGAAACACATCTTGACCTTTACAGGGAAGAACCTTTGAGAATTCAGTGAGGCATCTTAAAAAAAAAAGAAAATGACAATAAATTTATTAAATGCAATTTTTACAGATTTTATCTGCTTTCCAGGAAAATAATGTCCTAAATATCTAGCACTTGACAGCAAATGGAACTGATTAGATATAATAAGTTGACTGAAGAATGAAAATCCTGTTTTGTAGGCTGCTGCTTGTAAATTTTTTAATCCTAATGGTAGCACTAAAGCTGTCATAACGATAAGAATGGATCAGACATCCTGTGTGAAGAGCTGGAAGTGAATCGGGTGAATTAATTCAAAACAATGTATGAAGTAAATTGTGAGTTAACACTTCCCAATATTGTTATCGTCACATAATTCCAATGTTTCCCTAGTTTTGCATTGGAAAAGCAAGTGTTGCGAGCTGAACAAAAGGATTGAGCTAGCATCACTTTTGTTGTTGTTTTTATTTTGATGGAAAGATTTTGCAGATTGCTTTGTTTTTCATAAATGAGGCTTTGAAGTGTGATGTTGTGTGTAGAGAATCAGGATCAGAGACTTTGCATCATTATATCAGGCGGAGGATAAGCGAGCGCCCTTGTCTCCTGGGCCTGGATTGAGCTGGGCGGGAAGAGAAACAATGTAATTTTGATTGATGTCGGGATTCCCCTGCTCTCGAGCAGAAGTGAGCTTTTGATGACCGGCTGAAGCCAGAGGCCTTCCTTCTAGCTACACCTCAATGTAAATGTGTCTGTTTTCTGCTCTGTGCAGCAGCTCAGATGAAATCCTCTCAAAGGAGGAGATCGGATCTAATGAAAGCCATTCCTCTTTGTGATGACTGCTAAAATGTCACCAGCTCCTTTTAAGGAATACGCTTTATGACATTAAAGTGAGAGAGAACCACAGATGGCTACCGGTAAGGAGATATGTTAGGCACCAAAAACAAATCAGGTTTGTATGTTTCATTCGTTTTTTTGAGGATTCTCAAGTTTGCAATGGGTCAGCAAAGGGTGGCAGGAGAGCAGATATTCTTACAACTACGAGAGATCTTCACACATCTCCCAGAAATGTGTGAATATGCCTGGGAGATATTCACACATCTCTAGGAAATGTGATTATCTTTGAATGTGACTGCAACGAATCTTATCAAACCACTGACCATCGAAGCTTGCTATTCTCCAGGGTGAGCATGCAGGTTCAGCTCTCTTATTATCCTCTGTTGAGAGCGGCACGAGTGGGAAATGCCTTGTCATTTATTTCATGACTCCAGGTCGAAGTCATTTAAATAGGATTCTGACTCCGGAAGATTTGCTGTGGGTTTTGAGGCAGGAAAAGGAGAACGGTCTGCTCCCGGCTAATGTATTACTGAAAATGATCACTTCAAACCCACATATGCCTGCCACTGTATATTAATTGAAAAACAAAGTAAATCATTGGTCATCAGCAGCATGACTCCTATTGGTTAGAGGGTGATTATTTTTCTTCCAGCAACCTAATGGAGTTCTGGCATAGTGGATTTCAACAGCTTGTATAATGACTAAGCTTTTGGAAAAGAACGTGTGATGATCCATTATTGTTTTTTTCTTCCTGTTTGCAGATCAGATTGAGAAAACACTAGGCCAAGACCTGGGTACATCCTGTGTCTGTTTGGAGTCAGCACGTCCTGTTGATTCACTTTCATTTTAAGCACATTCCACGGTACACCTTGGCCCATGGCTTTCTTTAAAACCGTAGAGGCACTAATTGTTATTACAACAAATGTTTTTGTTATAATCCAGAAAAGTAAAAATTGGCAGTTGTGGCCTAATGGTAAGTCAGACTTGTAACCCAAAGATTCTCAATACCGGCAGCAAACAACTGAGGTGTCATTGAGCAATGCACCTAACCCCCCAATCACTCCCCAGGTACCGCAGTGAATGGCTGCCCATTGCTCCGGGTGTGTGTGTCCATGGTTTGCAGTGTGTGTGTGTGTCCACTACTCACTGCTCCTAACTTGGATGTATTAAATGCAGAGTAAAAATTCAGAGTATGTGTTGCCATACTTGGCCTTCGTCACTTCACTTTTCACTATATATAAAAATTGACACCCAAATAACATTATTTGTACCATAAAAAATACTTTTATTGGCCCCACTTTATATTAGGTGTCTTTAACTACTATGTAATAACATTTAAATTAATAATTTGATACAATGCAATTCATTTTTTTACATTGTACATATATTGAAAATATCTGCATATAATTACATTGCAATTAATTTTCTGTAATTACATCTACACTGTTGACCCTTCCTTTACACCCTAACCCAGTGGTTCTCAAACCTGTCCTGGGGACCCCTCACCACTGTACATTTTATATGTCTCCCTCATCAGACACACCCAATTAAAGTCTTGCAGCTGATAAGTTGCTTCAGTTGTGTTAGATGAGGGAGACATGCAAAATGTGCACTGGTGTGGTTCCCCAGGACAGGTTTGAGAACCACTGCCCTAACCCACCCTTAAAACTAAAGACACCTAATATAAAGTGTGACCGAAATATTGGCCACATAGGGGCCAAAACTGAGGTCTGGCCTAGGAAAATGTACATCTTCACCCTTTATTTCAATATCATTTAAAATGTGTAGTTGTGCTTGGAGTCAGTTGTTTTATTTGTGATAACGCAATGAAACATGCCAAATTGTGCAGACATCATTTTTGGCCAGGCTGTCATACAAAGAAATTATGAACACATTATGATGTTGTAGTCAATGTATGCTTTTTTCTTGTGAGCTTTTTTTATTTTATGAATTTTTTTGCATAGTAAAATAAACCCTGTAAACCCTTTTTTGCTAAATAATTTTGTCAGATAAATACCTTAACCAAGTTTACTGTTTTGTAATATAATATAAATATAAATATTAAATATATATAAAAATATATAAAATATTTCCATATATTTTTATTGTTTAATCGAGCTTGTAGGGTCATAAAAAACAAAAAGGACATCACTTTTGGCCACTATTGTAACTGTGATAGATATAATATAAAATAATAATACAATTAATTAAACATGATTAGGAAAAAAACCCTATTTAGTTTAACCCCCTTCATTTTCTGAATATTAAGCAACTGTCAATGACCATTTGTTGAAAAATGGTCTACTTTATACCTTATTTGTGGAAAGTGCCTTGATGTTCATTTTGTTTTTATCACTGTAATGCAGTATTTGAGCGCTGTAAAGGGTATTTCATCACTGCAACATATTTTGTAAATTTCTTTAGAGGAAATAAATCATAATGAAAGGTTAAATGTCACAGCATATATTTTTTCTGATCTCATTGAGTTTTTTCTTTATTATTAAAAATGTGAATGTCAGTATGATCTTCTGATTCCACCAGAGAAGAACTGAATCAATCTAATCTGTCTCTGACAACAATTCTACAAAAATATGTAGTCAAACACTTCACAAGAAAAGTGACACAAATCAATTCATTGGTGAATCTAGACATGCAACTTTTATTTCCTTTTCAAACCAATCATGGTGTAAAGCTGCACTGATTGATTTACATACTTTCACACCAAGATGTATTAAAAGTATCAAAACTTCAGTGTCAGTGTCAGTGTTGATTGTGTCATCCTCCTTTCGTTTTCTTTTCCCATTCCCATAAATAGACATTAGCGAACATTTAATGAGTACAACATACTTATCTGATTTATTTGATCGATCACAATGTCAAGACTGCCATTTCTGTGTCCAATGGGATGACGGCATTAAGAGAGATTACCCTCAAGAAATCTGATTTTAAAATGTTTTTTTCTACTCTGAAATATTTAATCTAAAATCGATAGCATTCCTGTGAGGTAACATTAATACATTTTTAATGCAGTGGGTGTTGTTTTGAATCATGCTGCCTCTGACTGAACACACTCACCACCTATTCAGCAACACATTCAAAAAAGATTTATGTTGTGCACTTAGTTTGATTTATATTTCCCAGTTGTACGAAAGATGAAAGTGTAAAGGCAATATTTAAATGTTCTATCTATCTATCTATCTATCTATCTGTCTGTCTATCTGTCTGTCTGTCTATCTATCTATCTATCTATCTATCTATCTATCTATCTGTCTGTCTGTCTGTCTGTCTGTCTGTCTATCTATCTATCTATCTATCTATCTGTCTGTCTGTCTGTCTGTCTGTCTGTCTATCTATCTATCTATCTATCTATCTATCTATCTGTCTGTATGTCTGTCTATCTGTCTATCAATTTATCTGTCTGTCTGTCTGTCTATCTATCTATATGTCTATCTATCTATCTATCTATCTATCTATCTATCTATCTATCTATCTATCTATCTATCTATCTATCTATCTGTCTGTCTGTCTGTCTGTCTGTCTGTCTATCTGTCTGTCTGTCTGTCTGTCTGTCTGTCTGTCTGTCTATCTATCTATCTGTCTGTCTGTCTATCTGTCTATCAATTTATCTGTCTGTTTATCTATCTATCTATCTATCTATCTATCTATCTATCTATCTATCTATCTATCTATCTATCTGTCTATCAATTTATCTGTCTATCTATCTATCTATCTATCTATCTATCTATCTATCTATCTATCTATCTATCTATCTATCTATCTATCTATCTATCTGTCTTTCTGTCTGTCTGTCTGCCTGCCTGCCTGCCTGCCTGTCTGTCTGTCTGTCTGTCTGTCTGTCTGTCTGTCTGTCTGTCTGTCTGTCTGTCTGCCTGCCTGCCTGTCTATCTATTTATCTATCTATTTATCTATCTATAAAACCTTTTTAAGGCCTAAAAAAATACTTTTAAAGTATTTTTAAACTTTCAGAAACAGTTTTGGCAAACTCAAAATGCAATTATGCATTGCAATTCAAAGGCATAATTTTTTTTTTTATTATTTGAGCGACTGACCATTAAGTGACAGAGCACATCACTTCTGTTTTGAAAAAAGCTGATTTGAAACTCCACAACTTGTGTCACTTGCAGATATTGTTGCATACTCACGAAGTGGATCATGGTCAGAGCCGGGGTGTTTCGACATGGTCTGCAGTGCAGATGGTTAATCAGCTTCTTGACCTGCAGGATGGTGATCTGGTCCCTGCCCTTAACTGGCTCCGGCGTTGGTTTGGGATTTGTCAGGCCTTTTCAAGAGGTCCCAGTGGGACCTACGGCGCCATTGACCCCAGCTCAGATGCGCTTGATTAAGGCACGGGTCAATGTTTTAATTCAGCCTGAGCCATAGTTGCTATTCTGCCCTTCACACAGAGATCAGGCCCTGGAATAATGAGATTTTCTCCTGCAGGTGATTATATGGAGCAGTCAGCCTGAAAGGCTATGATCCTCAGGGATGTTCACCCTTCAGGTTTGGACATCAGCATTACCCCAGATGCTAATTTTAGACATGCCGTTTTTAGGGTGGGCAGTGGGAGCGAACACAATCATTTCCTTTTCTTCAAATACGTCAGTCTGACTGTCTGCTTCGGGCTGGTCGATCACTGAACTGTCCATGGACTTCTCATAGAGGTAATTAATGTTTGTTATCTCTAAAAATGTTTTCAGATGTAAAATCTTTGATAAATAGAATACTTTTTTTCTCATCAGTTAAAAACTGATGATGTGACGTCATTGTAGAGTATTTGTGGTTGTACTATTTTGGACGGGGAGAAAGAGCTGCTTAAAGACTGGCTCAATAAAGATGATGAATATGACAGCACCTCTCAGAGCGGTGTCAGCCAATTCGTCATCCTGTCTGATGACATGATGAACAGCCCCATCCACTCTTCCCATATGACTCTTAACACAGCGCTGCCGACGCGCATGTCTCGCCCAAATGCTGCCTGCCAGTCACAGCGTTCCCTTTGTCGCAGATCTGTACCTCGGTGCTGCATGTGACAGTAGGGGTCACATCTGCAGTCAGGCTTATTTTGTTAATACAGCCACTTGACTGACGCTGGCAAAACCCTGCATATTAGAGAGACGATTGTCTTAATGTCCAGTTTATGTTTATTTTTCCAATGTACTTTTCTTCTTCTTAGGCATCTTCTTTTGCCTATTAATTGCATCCCAACGTTTTAGCCTGAATGAAAATGTCTGATCTGTGTCTGAACAACTGATATAAGTATGATGTAAATACTAAGACATTTGAAGAGTCCAAACACATATAGTTGACTTCTTTATTGTGCATCTAGAAGATGCTGAACAAAATCTTGCTGATTCTTTAAAATGAAGAAACATAAGATTTACAGGACAAAAACTATTTTGAGGTAGAAAATATTGATATTGTTTAAACAAACTCTTATAAACTTGTCTGGCTATCACCAGACCAAGCTCAATCTTTTAAGATTGAACATTGGTCTGGGGAGTCTGCTCTGTATTGTGTCCTTCAACCAATCAGACCAACGATCCATCGCTTCTCTATCCATCATTGTGTTAAACCCGCCAATAGCGCGCCAGGTGGATAAGTCAGTTTGTGATTGGTCCCCGCAAATTTGTAACCAAAGCAGGGTAAAAATATGTTTCCAGCCTGAGCTGCAGGGCGAAATCAAATCGCCGGCAGATCGGGCTGGGTTTACCCAGTCTACTTACAAACATTAATGCACCGAAATTGTGTAGGCGCCTATTGTATCCATTAGTCGTCGTCTTCTTCTTCTTCCGCCATGGAAGTCTATAGCAGCCCATAGAATCGCTTGCAGGAAAGTTATGAAATTTGGCACACAGATAGAGGACAGTATAAACTGTTACCATAGCAAGGTTGGTATTCCTTGGTTAAATTTTACGGAAAACATACTTTTTCAAACTCCTCATAGACCGTTGCTCTGAAACTCGAATCAGATCATATTTAGACCATGGCCTGACACAGCCCTGACCCGTCGAGGCATGGACTCCACTAGACCCCTGAAGGTGTGCTGTGGTATCTGGCACTAAGATGTTAGCAGCAGATCAAGTCCTGTAAGTTGCAAGATGGAGCCTCCATGGATCGGACTTGTTTGTTCAGCACATCCCACAGATGCTCGATTGGATTGAGATCTGGGGAATTTGGAGGCCAAGTCAACACCTCAAACTTGTTGTTGTGCTCATCGAACCCTTCTTCCCATAGTGCATCCTGGTGCCATGTGTTCCCCAGGTAAGCAATGCACGCGCATCTGGCCATCCACGTGATGTAAAAGAAAACATGATTCCTCAGACCAGGCCACCTTCTTCCATTGCTCCGTGGTCCAGTTCTGATGTTCACGTGCCCACTGTTGGCGCTTTCGGCAGTGGACAGGGGTCAGCATGGGCACCCTGACTAATCTGCGGCTATGCAGCCCCATACACAACAAACTGAGATGCACTGTGTATTCTGACACCTTTCTATCAGAACCAGCATTAACTTCTTGAGCAATTTGAGCTACAGTAGCTTGTCTGTTTGATCAAACCACACGGGCCAGCCTTCGCTCCCCACGTGCATCAATGAGCCTTGGCCGCCCATGACCCTGTCGCCGGTTCACCACTGTTCCTTCCTTGGACCACTTTTGATAGATACTGACCACTGCAGACTGGAAAACACCCCGCAAGAGCTGTTTTGGAGATGCTCTGACCCAGTCGTCTAGCCATCACAATTTGGCCCTTGTCAATCTCGTTTGCCCATTTTTCCTGCTTCTAACAAATCAACTTTGAGGACAAAATGTTCACTTGCTGCCTAATATATCTCACCCACTAACAATAAGCTGGTGTGTGGTGGGCGTTCTGGCGTTATGGCTGCCGTCACATCATCCAGGCAAATGCTGCATGCACATTGGTGATGGTTGAGGAGATTCCCTTCTATATGTGAAGCATTTTGCGACTTGCGGACACAGCCAATATTTAATTTTCCCAAGTCAGCCATTTTAGGCGTCTGCCATTTTGAATTTTATCATAAAATGGTATATATTATGAAACGCATTGGCATATTGTTACAAAACTTAAAGGTACTCAAGCAGTTTGGGGCAGCGCCACCTTGTGGTCAAAAATTATAATGAAATTTTAAAAAATGCGTATAGCTTTTGATTTATTTTGTCTATTTTATTGGTCTTGATAGACATACAGAGAAATACGATAACAAAAATGCCATAGTTGGTCGTAGTTGCTGTCCGCCAATTTCAATTTCTATGAAAACCTTTTTTAAACTCCTCCTAGACTGCTGGTTCGAATTCGAGTAAGATCATCTTCAGACCAAGCCAGCAAAAATACCAAGCCAAACCATTATTGTTTACTACATCAAACAATGTATCTCTGCAAGGCTTTGGCATATTGACACCAAACGTTATGTGTGCCATTGTCACCTCACACTGACCACATCAATTTGGTCACAGCGCCACCTATTGGTTGAAAGTAAAAATAAGCAATTAAATCACATTACTAGTGATTCTAGTAATTCTAGTAAGATTTTTCAGCCATTTTGACTAAAATAATCTAAAATGTCTTTAATGTCTTTAAAGCTGGCATAACTCATCATGCTTTTTTGTGCCTGGTCCCTGAATTGCTGCTTGCAGTTATATTTATTTGATTTGCAGTCAAGTTAATGTTGATAAGGACAGAATTGATATCATCTGAATTAGCAGATTCTCTTATTTCACCTAAATGATTAAAATATCCTGTCTGAGCAAATAGGAAGGATCGTAAAACCACTTTCCTCATTTTACTTCTACTGGGCCCATAAAAACAAAATGGGACAGTGTATACACCAACATTTGACCGATTTTATTTGTTTTTTATATATATATATATATATATATATATTTTAAGTTATACTTTAAATTGTTAGAATCTGTCCTGTTTTTTTTTCCTTTGTTTTTTTTTGTTTTTTCCTTTCTTGAATTTAAATGCCTAAAATGAAAAAAATTTAATGGATGGAGTTGGGTAAAGGTTTTAATGGGGATTGGTAAAAATTATATAGCTACAAAATAAATATAATATATACATTAAACTGTTGTCCATGTTCTCCCACCACAGCTACTGCTACAACTCATCCTGATGGTAGGTGCGGTAGGTTGTAACAACAGCACTCTTTGTACTTGACATTAATTTAAACAGTTTATGGAAGGTCATTTTCAAAATAATTTGTACAAATGTAGGGATATTATATCAAAGTCTCCTCTAATAATAAGTGACGAGGCTGGAGTTACTCTTGATATTTCAGCAGATAATGAGAATGATTTGCTTGTGATGCCTCAAAAGCATGTTGCTTTGAACAACAACCAAGCTTTCAAATACACTTGATACACATTAAGAAACAACGACATTAGCTCAAAGTATATGTTTCATATGGCTCTATTTCTGTAATTTCCTGATGCCATAAATCATGCAGACAATTAAATACAAACACACACACTCGCACACAGTGCTGCTAAATAGCCTAAGATGACGCAATGGATCAACGGTAAGAGCCAAGAAATGAATTACTGTCATAATATGCATCATGTTTGACAAATGTATTGCTGAAGATTTTCAGTTATGTATTATGAAAGCATGAAGCTTCTTCTAACTAATGCATGACCCCATGAGTGAGGTGAAGCACCTACTGTATATATTCTACCTGAGAGTATTTCACTGCAGTCCTATGTAAATGCCATACAAATATTAATCTTTGATGTCTTGTTAACTTGGTAAACCAAAAATACTACTTTTTGAGACGAGGTTTGAATATGATGCAGGCTGAAATGGTTTCCATAGTAACGCTTCAGAAGAATAGACGGATGAGAGAGGGAAAGTCATGAGCAGGTGTGGCATGAAGAAGTACATCAATTACTGTTCCATAGAGAAGATCTTCATCTTCAAACACAGAGAAATAATAATGCAGTGAGATATTGGCAATATTCGCAGAGAACGGGCTAATATTGATCAAAGTGTTGTAAACTGTGAGTAAATCTCCAGGTGGACTGAAAAGCCAGACTGGGAGTCTTGGAGTCTTTAATAATAAGTCACTGATGCTTGTTGGATATTGATGATATATTAATCCATTAATCCATATTCACTCAATTATGTATTGAAAACAACTTTAAATGTCTTTGCGAGAAAGTACACTGCCATATTTCTGTTACCATGATATTTAATTGATTGTTCTTCGTTTTAGGTGATCATGGGAAATGATCTTTTACTTTAGCAAATTATTTGCTTTTTAAATAGTCTAGGTGATTTACCCTTTAAAATGAAAGGTGCTTCATAACATCTCATGGACAGGGAAATGCTCATTTATTTCTTCTGCCTCATTTGAAGCTGAAAAAAGAAATGCATAACATGGAACACAGAATTTGCCTCCCACGTGTACAAGCAATAATCTGAAAACATAAAACTCAAATAAATCATTCTGCCACAACTGGATTCATGTGATCCTCCCCCAGAACCTCATAAAGATCAGTGTGAATGTTAATATAGAGCATTTCATAAAACATTTTTTTTTTTTTTCTGAAATACTGAACCATCTCCTGCTATAAGAAACATTAGCTTTGATAAACATTTCTCTATACGTTGCAAAAAATGACTGTCATTTGCTGCCCTTTAATTGTTTCTTGTATATCGTGCAATATGAGGCAATAAAAGACAAGACATTTTATTTGTTTAATGAAGTTTACAAATGTAAAACCTAGCCTAGTGTTTCCACCCTTAGGAAATATTCTGTGATTATGGGTTTCAGAGGGAGAAGGAAAACAGCAATAAAAGTAATTTTATCTGAGGCATGAGGGAAAATAAAAAACTCTTAGTGACACGCCTCTCTGTAATTGCTCTTACTGAAACGGCTCATGTTGTCTCATCCTTGGAGAAACATCAGGGAAAATTGCAGCAGGGGAGGAGAAGTGCGGGGTTAAGAGAATAATAGTATGACTGATGGCTCTCAAGAAGTGATTACCTGATATTGTTTTTTATTTGGTTTTACTGTCCATTTGATTTCCATGCTCGCTGGGTGTGACATGCTGGATAGGACATTTTCAAATGAAAATGTTGCACTTTTTTTTCATTTATTAAAATAATCTGATCATTTGTAAATGGAACTGCATTTCTTTCACTCTTTTTTCTTCAAAATATTTATACCTTAAAAAAACTGTTAATGGAACCAAGAGATAAGGGGGAAAAAAATAAGAGAATCAGAGCCAGATCGTTCAGTTCTTTACAAATCACATTCCTATTCTTGATCCTATGCATATGCATCTAAATGTCATATTCTCATATTTATGTTCATGAATATGAAGAATCATATTGCAAAATGATGAATGATAAGATTCTGCATTTTCAATTACCTATGAGATGCATGAGCTTCACGGTTAAAGGCATCCTTTTCTGTTTAGAATGAACTAAAATCTAGCATTCAAAATAGTATAAATATTTGTCTCATCCTTTAGTGTCCTAAAAAGGGGCTATTCAGTGGAAATGGCAACATTCATCTAACAGAGATTTATATCCAGTTGATGAACAGATTTTGCATATCAATGCAGGCATCGGAGATTGAAATCCATTTCATTTTTCAGATAGCTTTTTGATGCCTTTCCATTATTAGGATGTCACCCTAAGGTCGAATGAAAATGCCATCCCAGTCTAAGCCGGGCAGTTTTCTGATGGCTCAGAGCCCACTCTAAGATGGTGAAACATCCCCTCATAGGTTAACCTCAGTCTCCACAATGATAACAGAGAAACAGACCCTGCCAGAGTTTTGTAATAGATGCTCCTTTATTGTATGCTTTATGTTAATAAGCAGTAAGATTTGCATTTTGGGGGGATGGTTGTGTAAACAGTCCAAATTGAAATTCAGATCTTACTCACTTGCTTAAGAGTTTGCAATGACTGCTGCAGTTAAACTGACCATGTCAAACTATGTCATATTTCTTAAGCATCAAAAATGAAATTATGCATTATTGTTGTTTTGCTTCTCTCATTTTTTTTTCTTTAAATAAAAATGTCATATTTTATATTTCAAAAAATGACTTGTTGTGACAGTCTTTATTCCATTTACCTTTTAGGCTAAGTCAGTGAGAGCAGAAAAATATGCCACCCATGCACATGATTTGTGCTGTTTTTGTCTGGGCAAAAATGCTAGAGTGATTCTTCACCACCTGAATTACAGATGAGAAAAACCCAAGGTCGCAAGTTAAGCCATTTCAATAGTTTCACCTGCGTTTCCCTGGGAACACTTTTTTAGACTTAATCAACCTATACAATGGTTCTTTCTGCCTAAGCAGCAAGTCTCTGATTGCTTTTGTTGCATGGCAGCACAATCTTCTTCCCTGAACAAGCCCACATCTCAAACACTGGAAACAGGTCTGGCTTATGCAGACCCTCACATCGAGAGTGTGATGAGGCTAAGAATCACACTATCTATTTTTTTTTTTATGAATGTACAGTACTTGTTCTGATGTGGGATAATAAAAATAAAATCTTTTATTTGAAAAACTAAAAAAAAAAAAACGACAGTAATCAAAGTGTTCTGTAATCACGGTCCAATTATTTCCCATCTCCATTTCAGGTTCACTCATAAATACAGTCACTTGTTGAATTCCTGAAAGAATCAGCATTTTGAACAAATCAGTTGGGTGAATGATTCAATGACTTAATCATAAAGGCCGTCGCTTGTTTCATCCCTGAATGAATCACAATTAACTAATAACAACAGTCACTTGCTTCCTTCCATCTATTAGTGCTGTGAACAAAGTTGATCGAATGATTCAATAATTCACCCATAAAGACAGTGGCTGCACCCATTGCATACTTCCCTACTAGTACACGAAAAAAAAAAAAAAAGTTGCTGCCTTTAATTTAAGTACAATAAACTTGGATATTTAAGTTTAAATTTCATTCAACTGACTTGAAAAAATGAGTATAACTTGTATCTTTTATAACTTATAAAAACGTAGAAGATTTGCTTAACTTATTTTGATTAGTTAAAGCAATGTAAAAACATGCTGTCTCAACTTATTGATCATATTTTTTTACAGTGTAGGTGTAGTATATCTGAATTTACAGTAGTCATAAAATAGTAGGTGAAAAGTACCCAGATGACCTATTACTTTCAGCGAGATTCTGAAGTGCACTGTCCCATAAGGCATACTACTCAACTCACATACTGCTTTTCGCCAACTATATAGTATGGTATTAGGCATATTCAGGCACAGAGAGTGACCCCACCATAATGCACAGCTGAAAAAAAAAAAAAACAGACAGACAGACAGACAAACAGTGTGATAAAAACAGCAAAAAGTCTCAGCCCTCTTGGAACACTGCTGAGCCAAACAAATTCTAGAAAACTTATGAACACAGAACGATTTTGACGTAACAATGGCCCTGTCCCCAATGGAACCCTAAGCCCTCTCAATCTTCCTCCGAGCCACAGTTTTGTGACGTAATGCCACTTTGGCCCTGTCCCAAAATGGTACACTTCATGTGCACTTGCAGTCTTGTGGACTTACAATGGCCGCCGCATACGCGTATCCGTAGGGTGACCGTAAGTCCACAAGACCACTTTGGGACAGGGCCAATCCTGAACATTATGAACCCTTTTTTACAGACTGTGATGACGCGTTTCCACAGTTATCAACATCGCAAATCTAGTAAAGTTTTTCATATTTCAAAAATTGTATACACATTTGTAACGCTTATTACCTTGGCAGTAAATGACAAAAAACAAATGAATGCTGCAGCGAGGGTGATTCTAATACAACGGCTGAGAGAATGACGGCAAATTTGACATCATTATCTCTTCTAACTGCTGTAATCAATCTCTCTATATTTTTTCCATGTTTTGAAAAGTCATGGAAATGCTATCAATGATTTTTACTATATTTTTGCTATTGGAGCAAATGGAAATACAAAAAGGGTCTATAAAGAAAATGAGACGATCACCAATTGTAAGATGCTGCTGTTTGTTTAACGTGACTCTTGAGGCATGAGACTGACTCTGACCTGCTGACATACACTCAGCTGTGAACACACCGCTGCATGGTCACTTCCTCTGCAGCACTCTGTGCGTTTGCTCTAATTGTGGACTAATGGTCTAAAAAGAACATGACACAGAGAAGTCCAGTCCTGGAAATGAGACAGGAAAACGGCCAGAGAAGAGGAAACAGACAGTTGGGCCAATCAGCACATAATAAGATAATCAAACTATTGTCTTTTTTCGTGTTATCTGGCATTTCAGATGGCATGGCCTGACGTAGCACTGCGCTGCTCTGGGATCAGTGATGTGGGAAATGCATTAACCCTACGCTCTCTGGCCGAGGGAGAGGAGCAGTCCCATGGGACAGTGGCGCTGGCTTCTGCCAATGTTATTTCCCGGACAGATTGCACACTTATTGCATTTTGACCTGTTTGGCAGCCCGGTATTGATTTTTGAAGCATTACAGCAATATGAGGATGAAAGCGTTTCTCTGAGGGAAGGCTGCAATAAGCTTGTTTGTTACCTCTTCTCACTTCTTCTGGCTCCGTTGTTTTTGTGTGTTTGCCGCTAGTCAATAAAATAAATTCTATGAAAGTCTCGAAAATATTGCCGGCACGTGGCTTCCTCTTTGGAACGTTAATCAAATAAAGAACGATCTCATTTCCATAACACATCAAATCTCTGCTCCATGTTGTGCATAGGCTGTAACCTGTTGCTTGTTGGAGGACCAAATCAAGTTTGCCTGCCAACCTCACTGCCTTTCCCATCATCCGCCTGTCATTCAGTGTGTACGATTCAAATGTAAGATTGGATGTTAGCCACAGGATGGACAAATGGTGTGTGTCTCCATGGAGCATTAGTTGGTCTTTAGCATGTATTATTGATCTGACTCTCCTAATAACTGTCTCCACTGTCAGAAACCATAGTAATGTGGGCAGACAAAGTGCTTAGAAAACATTTCAGACATTACCTTGCTTTAAAATACACAATGACAGAAAACATAAAACATATTCTGATTTCATCGATGAACCTAGTACAGATGAAGTTTATACTCATATTGTTCTTGTGTTTTAAAAATTGTCTCTTTTTTACTGTGCTCTGTAAACAAGATTGATGCTAATGAACTATAGGGTTCTCATGCTAGCCAGATTCACTTTTTAAAGATTGCCTTTAAATCTTTGGCGAAGTGAATCTGGCTAGTATGAGAACATTAGCATCAATAGTCACACAATCTGATTTTTTTTCTTCAAAATATCTTCTGTTGTGTTCCACTAAAGAAAGTAATACAGGTTTGGAACAACATGAGGGTGAGTAAATAACAGAATCTTCATTTTTTTGGGGTGAACTTTCCCTGAGATTAGACCTCATGACAATATTTTCTTGCTAAAACCTCAATAAATCTGGCAAAGCGGTGATCATTATTCATATGATATATGCGTCAAAGCTTTGTGCACACAAATGGCACTTTTCCACTACACAGTACCAGCTCGCCTTGACTCGACTCGCCTTTGTTTGGTTTTCCACTGTGTAAAAGTTGTACCTGTACCTGCTTCCAGATACTTTCTTTCGTATCACCTCCGGCGAGGTTCTGAGCGAGCTGAGGCGATACTAAAATGTGACGTGAAAACACGGCAGACTGCTGATTGGTCAGAGAGAATCGTCACTATTCACTGCGTCATCATTGCACACGCCAGACGGAGTATCCTGAATAACCCCGCCATTTTTAAATAGTTTGGCCAGAGATTGCGTGATATACCCATTACTATTATGGCAGCTCGGAAGAATCACTCGATTTCCTCCATTGTCCTGTGTGTGTGGGTAGCGGGTGTGTGTCACGTAGAAGATTACGTCATGGCAGTTTCCTGTGGCATTGCTATGACGACCAGGTACTATTGTGGAGGTACTATCTGCAATGTAAAACGCCCCACTGAGGGTTAGGTTTATGGGTGGGGTTTAGGTGGACCTTATGCTGAGTTTTTTTCCTAAAAACAATGTTTTAGTACAAATCAAATCATACGAATTTACATGAAATCAGGGGTGCCCCTAGGCTTTCTGGGTCCCCTCAACAGGTTATTGCCTCAGGAAGAAAAGTTGCTTGTCCCCCCGGGCCCTTACTATCAAAATCAATTCAGTACACATTTTTTCACCTTAAAGAGTAATGTTGCACTTGAGCTTACCAGACACCCCTTTTCTTGCCTGACCAGAATGCATCCCAGTCCTCCAAGGCCTTGCAAATGCTTCTCACTCAAAGATTGATTCATCTGCACACATTTGCTAAGATATTTGATTAAATAGACAGATGGTGGGGTGGTATTTAAGTATGAAGGATTGCAGCTTCTTTCAAAGACTTCCACTTAATTGCAGTAAAAGAGGAGAGCAAAGTCACGTCATGCCGGCGCTCAAGGTTATCCCTTTATCCAACATCTGAAAGCAGCACAGAAAAGTTGTATTATTTATTTATTTGACACCTGAGTCAAATAATTTTAAAAGATGTGGAATGTTCTAACAGGTCAATTCAGTGCATGCAAGTAATATAGATGACTTATAGTTAATGAAATAAATGTGTGGAAGCTCAAGCTATTTAATTCAACAGGATGCATATAAGGTAATGAATGCCTTCAGAAAAAAAGTGCTAAAGACATGGAGGAGTGACAACTGTGAGTGCTGTGAAAACGCGTGGGAGTTTTAAAACAATGGAGATGAATCGATGAGGGATTTGTCAAGTTCATTGAACTGGAACATTAGGACTATAATGATTTGAATAATAAAAAAAAAACGTTCCCTGCACGTCATTCCCCAACAACTAACCCTCAAGTGTTAGAGGTATAGATAAGAACAGATTCATGTTTTACACATTAGATCAAGGCTGATGACGTAGAAATCAGGACGTGAGTAGGATGACATGCTCAGACTACATCCGACAGGAGGAAATGTATATCGTGACCCATTTCAGACATGTAGGTGGAGCAAAATACTTGAAAAATAACAACATTACATTAAACAAATGATTCATTATCCTTGTGCAAATGCACTTGGTGCAATTTATTATCTCCATCATTTTGGCTGAACCTGAATAGATGCCGGTGCCCTTTGCTTGTCTTGTTCTGGTCAGAAAGTCTTATAAATTTAGCTCATCTGTGCTATTTGTTCAGTTGCTGACAGGGACCTACCCGCCCAATGTAATCTCACCTCATTAACATTTTAGGTGACAAGACTGCCATGGCCCTTATCAAGAATTCATGAGTAAGGCTTATGGCCATATTAACATTTTAGAGCCAATAAATTACAATCCTCTGTATGTCTGTTTGGTGTGTGTGAGGGAAAGAATGAGAAACTCTTGCTTTGTTAGTTCTCAAACGCAGTGGGTGCATATACAGCAAGCAAATTTCAAACGCATTATATTTGGGACAGTCTTCTCAAGCGTTACAATGCTTCCTCAAGTAGCGCTAGAAAGGTTACCTGGAGTGAACTGCTAATTAGATTCAACTAGGCATATTTTGCGCTAAAAAACTACTTTTTATCCTAATTAAAGAAGCGGGAAGAATCTCTCACGCTCCACAAAGACAGAGCAAAACCCCAAAGAACATGAGGCTGCTTTCTGCCCTTTGTTCGCATGGAGTGAAATGCTATCCATTACCTAGCCATAAACAGCGTGAGAGTCTCCGTCTCAGCGCCTCCCGTTGACACCCGCCTGCCTGAGAGGGGGCGTAGTGCTGAGAGGAGGATTTTCACACAAACAACAGAGACTAAAGACAAAGCGGTGCGGAACAAAAAAACACGTCGAGGTGATGGTGTGGGCACAGACTGGTGCTGCAGAAGTGTGCGAGCTCGGTCGGTCTGTGGGCCAATCTGTGGCGGCGAGTCCTGGCAGGGAAGGAGCAAGCCTCGCACGGTGACTCACCTTCTCTGTCAGGACAGCGGCATTATGCTGCGGTGAGTGTGGAGCAGTGATCACACCCGCCAATTACACCGAACTCAGCTCACTTTCTTCATCGTGACACACACTGCCAGCGGCACGCGGGCCAGAGGTGCTTTACACGCTGCCACTATCTATACAGCCTGATCTGACACAAATTGGACCAGTGAGCCCTCAAAAAGAAGTGCTTTGTTCCAAGCGTGAACACAGGTCACTCATGGGAGCCTTTTATAATCCATCATAAGTGTGACATGTCTTAACCCATGTTGCCCAGAGATATTTTCAGTATATTTAAGATTATTTTTTATTTTATTTTGTAACTGGTTTATTTAAAAAGTAAGGTAATTAAGATGCCAGTCGCATTTCACAGTAAACACCCAGAAATGGCAGCATGAATTAAACACCTGACACATTTGCCACCAATAGTAAGTTGTCAAATGCTCCATCTAAGGTTGTCTACCTGTATGCCAGTTGTTTTTAAAGCATCTATATTTTGTTACCCCCTCAAAAAAAAAAAAAAGAGCCTCTGGCATATTTAGTTGCCTGTGGGCCCAACTGAGTTCTCTGGAGTAGACCAAAGGGAAAGAAAATGCATGGCAGATTTTCATTTTAAACAAATGCAGCCGTAAGTGATTATTTAGTCTAAAATGAAGCATTCACAATTTTAAGAAAATGTACTGTGTACGATCCTTACATTTATATTTTGTTTTTTATTTTTTATTTGTATTTTAGATGTGTTTGTGGCTAAGTTTGTGTTCCATTGCATGATTTTTTTTTTTTTATCAGAAAAACTTCTTGTCTCATAGGAGATCTGTATGATGATCGCACATGCATCTTGAGTCGTTTTTAGCTACGTAATATATGGCATGCAACAGCATGATTTCGTAAGCCTAGAGGCTTCACGCTGAGTGTTTTATGTCGTTGTGTGTTAAATGTTTCATGGGTGTACACTGCCCTCTGCTGGAGCATGACCACACGAGCGCAGCCAAATCCAGCACGAATGCAAGAGGCCGTTTGGCATCACGTTCACGGTGAATAACTGATGTGTGATTTGTTGTTTTTGTTTAATCCCATTTTCTGGTAATTACATCATTAACATTCACTCAGAATATACTAATTAATTGCATCTGCGGTGATTTAATCACGTATCACGAGTTTGTCATGTGCTTTTACTATGTAAGCCTATTATTTGACTTGACAAAGGCATGCATTTTTGTCAGGAGTGATGCATCAGTCATAAACAATACCAGGCAATCTGTTCATGAGTAGGCTACTTTATGCAACTGTTTAAGGCTCTAAAGTTAGATTTAGAGAATGCGTCAGTATTTTCAACTGCTGTACTTTCACCCATATTTTACATGTTCTTCTACACATCCAAGAATAAACACACCCAATAAATTATTTGTTATTAAAGCGGTTACGTTCACAGACCACTGTTAATTTTAACAGAAAAGTAAGCATACTGTATTCATGACCAATAAATAATTGCCTTACCTAATGCATCCAAATCCTGCGTGGCAGTGAATGTGCATCCATCCATTATAAAAGTAATCCACACGGCTCCGGGGGGTTAATAAATGCCTTCTGAAGCGAAGTGATACATTTTTGTAAGAATAATATACATATTTAACACGTTATAAAGTACAATATCTAGCTTTCACCAGACCGCCTTCAGTTTAAAACGCTTACATATGCTTACAAAATTCCGTTATAATCAATGAAGGTATCTACATAGCACAATGAATCTTTTGTGTACATAATTGCTACAAATACAGTGCATCTGAAAAGTATTCACATGCAGCGTTTCCCTTTTTCCACATTTTGTTATGTTACAGCCTTATTCCAAAATGGATTAAATTCATACATTTGGGCTGTTTCTCCCATTCTTCTTTGCAGGACTTCTCAAGCTCCATCACGTTGGTGCACAGCCATTTTCAGATCTCTCCAGAGATGTTCAATCAGGTTCAAGTCTGGGCTCTGGCTGGGCCACTCAAGGACATTCACAGAGTTGTCCCGTAGCCACTCCTTTGTTTTCTTGGCTGTTTGCTTAGGGTTGTTGTCCTGATGGAAGAAAAACCGTCGCCCCAGTCTGAGGTCCAGAGCGCTCTGGATCAGGTTTTCATCAAGGATGTCACTGTACATTGCTGCATTCATCTTTCCCTCGACCCTGACTAGTCTCCCAGTTCCTGTCGCTGAAAAACATCCCCACAGCATGATGCTGCCACCACCATGCTTCACTGTAGGGATGGTATTGGCCAGGTGATGAGTGGTGCCTGGTTTCCTCCAGACATGACGCTTGCCATTCAGGCAAAGAGTTCAATCTTTGTCCTTCAGGTGCCTTTTGGCAAACTCCAGGAGGACTGTCATGTGCCTTTTACTGAGGAGTGGATTCTCTCTGGCCACTCTACCATACAGGCCTGATTGGTGGAGTGCTGCAGAGATGGTTGTTCTTCTGGAAGGTTCTTCTTTCTCCACAGAGAAACGCTGGAGCGCTGTCAGAGTGAGCATCAGGTTCTTGGTCACCTCCCTGACTAAGGCCTTTCTCCCCCGATTGCTCAGTTTGGCCGGGCGGCCAGCTCTAGGAAGAGTCCTGGTGGTTCCAAACTTCTTCCATTTACGGATGACGGAGGCCACTGTGCTCATTGGGACCTTCAATGCCCAGATCTGTGCCTTGATACAATCCTGTCTCAGCACTGTGAATACTTTCCAGATGCACTGCATAATGAGAGCCATTGCGTTCAAACCAACAGTTATGTTTGTGATTGGCTACGTTGCTCAACTGTAAAACATGTTGTAAATAGAAACCTTTGACGCTCTCCAGAGTGCAAACACAGATAGGCACTGGATCTTTTGCCAAATCGTCAATGCTGTTATTTCAGAGAAAACTGATCCTAGACCAGCAGTTATGGGCAAGCTTTACCTCTAAAAGCAATCAGAACCAGCAGCAGTCAGTCGTTTGAGTAAAAATTCCAGGCTGCTCTCAAGTCCGTGGCCAGAAGGGGATGGAACAAGCATGCCACGAGTAATGAAAAGTGAATCCAAAGCATTTTGTTCGGCCCCAGGTGGCTGGATGCAGTATAGCTCTTAAACCCACACTCTCCATGTAATGTAATAAGACATAGACAAACTAAACAATCAAATTACACTTCAAATACATTTTTTCCAAAGATGGTTTCTGTCATTTTAGGCAGTTTTTATCATGCTGATGTTAGTTCAAGTGTTTGTTATTTAAATAAGTTTGGTTTTAGTTAGGTATTTGATGCTATAAAAACAGGGGTATGACGTTATGATTGACATCTGAGATACAGCTTCTCTGACCGAAATAGTCACTGAGGCACCAACGGACATTTTCGGGAACTCCGGGAGGAGATTGGAGCTTTAACTTTAATTTCTACATTTCCATAACTGTTTTGTTCACAAAAAGTTCAGGGGCATGTGATTAATTAGGTGGGAGTGTGGGCAGGACCTTGATATCTCTGCTCCACTTCGCACTTACTACTGCGCAGACTCGGCGCCAAGATGTCAGTGCCATATTTGGACACTGGCGGCTTCACTTACTTCAATGGAAGAGAGTGAAGGTGCATCATCCATCTTTTTTTACAGTCTTTGAGAAGGAAGCCTTGTCCAGCCTCAAGCCCAAGTATAATTCATACACGCACAGCCTTGCAAAGTATACTTCGTACGTGTAAACAGGCGTTTTAAGTAGGCCTTCTATGGTAACAATTTTGGGGGGCCTGTGCCCCATTGATGATCAAACTGTAGAAGCGCCCCTGCCTAATACCATTAAATTTACATCATGTTTAATCGTGTCTCACACACCATGCTGGAAATGGTAGTACACACCCTCACACTGCTCAATGAGGTCATGCAAAGTTCCATTTATTTAGTGCTTATGTCATAAAGAAATTAAAATAGGCATAAGCTCATCCTCCATCCAAAACCATACACATCTGTGTACTATCTATCTATCTGTACGTCCTTCAATCAATCCATCCATCCATGATCCATCCATCCACGCACATTTATCTATATTTAAAACGACCTGATCTGCGTTTTAAAGCCAAGACGTTTATTTCTTTATATTACCCAATACAGGCAAATAATATGATCTGATAAAGGCAAATAGCAACGGGGTTAAAAGAGTCAAATGTTTTTGCAACTTTGTGTAAACAAATCGAAGCCTTTCTCTTATTTTATTCACTGTGTTTGATGAGCTACGTTTACGTGATAACCATAGTTTCCTGTAACAGAGATAAACGCAGATGTTTTCAATTGAGCTCTAAAACTGTGTTCATTTAAAACACGCTTGGTGGGTGTGCAGGGGCGCTATTGTTTTTTTTTTGTTTTTTTTGATGACTTCCCCTACCCCCATCTACCCCCTTCTTTCAGATAGGCGGCGGACTGAACCCCTGCAGACTAGAGTCCACCTTCAGTTTTTCGGACTTCCTCGAACTTTGTCAAACTTAGCAGTAAGTTGAACGCGCTCTCTTTACTCTCTGGTCTCCAGAGCCTGAAACGCTGCTCAACTTTTCTCGCGCTGACACTGTGCAGTGTTTTTTTTTTTTTTTTTTTTTGGACTGTTTTGTTTTAGACAATGAATTGCCAGCCACCTTTCCCTAGTGTACAGTTATCAGTTTTATTTATCCTAAGCTGTTCTCTCACTCATGGATATCCGTCAAGTCTGTTCCAGGGCAGCGCATATTCAGGAGCCGTTCACAGGCACAGGAATAAGTAAGTTGCTCAAGAAATGATACAAATGTTAACAGCGGATCGTCAATGAGAATGTGTTTATATGAGATTCTCTGTTCCTCATTATATATAATTTATTTAACTCACAGCAATCTTCTGGAGCGACGTTTTAATGCTATTATTTAGATATTTTTGCTGTGTGTAATCGCTGAAGCAACATTTAGGCTAAGGTCAATCGATTTATTGAACATTCCTCTTCTCTGTGTTTACTGCAATGCTTTTTTTTCCTCTCAGGTTAAAACATTTGCTTTCATTTTGAAAGATCATTTCCACATTGCCATTTTTTCACATTCTGGACTAATAAAATATGGTCCTGAAAAAATACACATTTTTGATCTGCAACAACAAAATTAGCCAACTCAAACTATGCTTATTCTGATCTTTTTTTGTTTTGTTTTAATCTGTGTCTTGTACAGGAACTGGTGCGCTTTTATTGTCCAAAAGAACATAAGCTGCGCAGTTCAAGGCAGCGTGGAAAGTCACGTTGAACCTGAACGCGCGCACTGTCCCGAGCATCAGCCTGACTGTGAGCCACAAATGACGTAAGTACTCGAGAGACCGGGAGGGGCATGTGGAAGTATTGATGTTCGGTAGTTCTCATGCTCCTTATGGACTCAAAGACACGAATCCATGATTCATGCTAACTCCAGTTAGGAGTGTCTATGGACGACAATAATTAAAGGTAGAGTAGGCAATTTCGGAGCGGCTAGCAATAGCAAGCTAGCTTTGAAAGCATTTGATCCCTCCCGTTAAAGTGTCTACAATGTCACGCCTACTTTAAAGTGGTTATGAAGTGGATTTTTTAAAAATAATTTTTTTATTTCACTTAAATTTTGTTAGTAGTTATTTTTACATCGTAAAATGTCATAATTTAGAAATAAAAGGCAATTTTCTATCCTGATTTTAACCCTCTGGGTTAAAGGTGCAGTGTGTGAATTTTAACGGCATCTAGGTGAGGTTGTGAACCACCCAAAGCTCACCCCTCCCTTTCGAAGCACATAGAGAAACTACGGTGGCCGACACAGGACAAAAATGTCGTCGTCGGAGAGAGCAAAGAGTGACTAGCGCTCTGTAGAGAAGTTTGTCCGTTTAGGGCTACTGTAGAAACATGGCGGCGCAAAATGGCGATTTCACTGTAAGGGGACCCGCGGTGTTTGTAGATAGAAATGGCTCATATTAAGGTAATAAAAACATAACTGTTCATTATGTAAGGTCTTTATACACCACTGAAAACATAGTTATGTATATTATATTGCATTTCTGTCAATAGATCCTCATAAATACTACACACTGCACCTTTAAACACTCTGTTGGAAGAGGCGTGTCTGCTGTGAGGCTTCAGTGTAAATGCGCACTGCTGTGATTGGCTAACATCTTTGCAGTTAAAATATGTATTACATGTGGAACAGTCCCAAATACTTTACTACGTTTTTTACTATTACAGCTGTCGAGATTAACGAATCCTGAAAAGTGTTGATTATAGCATTATATTTAGATCTACTCCCATCACATGAATGGTTGCAGTGATGAGTATTGAATAGATGAGTCTGTTGATCGCGTGAATGTAGTGATCTCGTCATTGCAATGCGATTTCTCTCATGAAATGCTTTCATCATAACTAACAGCAAACACGATATCGATACGAATACAGTAAAAGCTTTGCTGTGCAGTGTAACAGCGTCATTCATTATAACGGCAGTTTTGGCAAGTGTCCACAGATAAACTCGCCCTGTGTGATTGACAGCTTCAGTCATTATAAAGGGAGCGTTCTTTGATTGCTTTCTGTATATAACCTAATCACAATTTAAATAACAGATTATTTTCATGCTACTAAAAGAAACAATGTGAAGTTGATAGTTTAGTCACTGGCTTGATTTACTGATGCATAAACAGTATTAAACGAACTTGAATAATTACACATCAGAAATCACTGATCACAGATCAGGCATTAGAATGAACATTGTTTACATGTTTGTGGCGATGCTGTCGAATATATCGTAAAAGTCTGTTTGTAAAGCCTGACATCGGGATCCTTCGGCAGCTTATGCAAAGATTGTTTTTCCACAGCCAGGAACAGCGTTGCAATCTTGTTATTATCACAATCTTGTAAACAACTACTTTAGATCCACTCGCTCATCGACTGAACGGATGATGTAAAAGTAGGTGTGGTTGTCTTGCTCCAGAGGCAGGCGTATGCAAATGATTGTGCCCCTTGTGATGTCACATGCCACCTCGGATCCAAACAAAGTATTTTTACAGCTTGATTATATAAATGTTTTTTTTATTGATGATGAGGATGTTTAAAGTTATGGTATTATGTATTAATAGCTATGTATTAATGATACAAAGACCTCTTATATGCCAAAATATCAATGAAAATTAGATTTCTCATGTCATGACCCCTTTAAAAAACATGAACGCACAGGTCACGCACATCCAGAGCAGATTCAGCAAAGCGTCATGAGAGATTAAATTACCTCATGTCTCAAAGCACATAACATTACAATACTGAACGTAAACAACTTGCAGAGCTCTTACTTGTACCACCTGACTGCTGCAGATTAATCTCTGCATTGACTGAGTTGACATAGGAACGCATAAATACGCATAAATAAAAAAGAGGACTCGAACAGCTCCTGGTACAACATCACGGGTGGCCGTCTCTAAACTACGTTTAGGACATGGCGTAAACGCAGCATAAGCTCGTTGTTTTGGTTCAGGAGAAACTGTAAAAGGCATCTGTTGTTCGTTTGTGGCGTTCAGTGACTGTCCACAACTCTGCATAGCTTCATGGAATGCGCTGATGACGTATGTTTTGCGTGAGCAGAGTGCGCGGAGGTATTGAAAAATGTTGACAGGCAGCCAGGTAGGACATTGTATAACTGCAATGATTGGATGAACATTTTTTTTTATTTAGACCACTTCTATCATTGAAGGCTATCAGGATGTGAAGAGAGTTTCAACCAAAAAAAAATTGTTTATGAAAAAAGTGCCTATTGTGAGTGTGATATTTGCTTTTACAACATAAACAAGAAATATAAACAAGTTAATATTCAATAACTTATGGTTAGCACTGAAAAGCGTTCTGTTCTTGAGCAGTGTATATGAGTGGGCAGAGGGACAGAGATTTCCCCACCCTGCTGTAATCACTCTGAATTTTCCCGAACACATGTTTTTTTCGTTTTTTTTTTTTTCCTATCCAGAAAACACGTGCTCAGATTTTGGGGAAACGCTTTTCCACACAGCTCACATACTCCGGTCTGGAATGACGCAAACAAAAGCAGAGTGATACAATCAGTAAAATGTCTCAGTGCTCAGTACAAAATATCAGCACTCTTGGAGCAAACTGGTGTTTTTTGAAATTATAAATTTTCAAATTATGCTGATTCTATGTCAGTGCCAAGATGTACACAAGCTGCTTACATTTTGTCAAGTCAGGCAGTAAACATTAGATTAGGGCACATTGAAAACATTAAGTTATTCAATTGAAAGTCCTAGTCTATAACTGTTGTGACAGAGTTGTGATGCTTTCATAGAAAATCTTACTCACATTATTCACGAACTGAGGTTTGTTCCTGCTGTCACTACTGACACAAGACATTATTTAAGCTGTTTTTTGCTTTAAAAGCCCTTTGGGTCAGACAAGTATTTGATGAATTGTATATGTGGAGACTGGGAGGTATTACAGTGTATTAAACTGTACACTAAGTTGAAATAATTACAATGGAATTTGACATATACAGACAATTAAAGCTATATTTAAGGCAGCTTTTGAGTAACCAATTTAATACAGATTATACTTCAGTGATTAATGTTGATTTCATTCTCATTTATAAAAAATAAAAAAATCACATTGAGGGTCATGTAAGTAATTCAAGGCTGTCATATGTGGCTTTGTCTTAATACTCACTTTTGCACTAGAAGCATTTCACGAAGAGCTCTTTTGCTGTCATCTAAAGCAACTTTAATTGTTTGGCTCAACTTGCTGTGGCATAAGAACTAGAATGATTGCACTTCTAATTGCAGCATTATCCATCAGTGAAGCTGAACAGACTAGGCCAGAAGACTCTTCTTTTTAATCCCTTCGTCTGCGCAAGTTAATGCTTGCCTTTACCTTTGCTTTCATCCTGTAATAGGGGCAATGCTTCATGGTCCATTACTCACAGTTCAAAGCAATAGCAATAAGTAGCTTAAGCCTTGTAAAAGATGGCTTGATCAAATAATTTTTTTAAATGAGATTGTGGAGTCTAGTTTATTTGTGTGTGTTTTTTTCATGTCATCCTTATCATGTTTTTTTTTTCAGATACCGTACTCAATTCCGTCCGACTTACAAGATAGCATACAAGACTGTGACAGAGTTAGAATGGAGGTGCTGCCCTGGATACCAGGGCCCAGACTGCAGAGAAGTGAAAGGCTCTCCAAACAGACAGACGGAATATCCACAATCATACCCACAACACCCACAGCCACAGCAGGGACAAACGCGACCTGCACAAAGTACGTAGTTTGGAAAAGTATGGAATTTGATTTGAGCAATTTCCAGGGTCTGGAAGGGTGGAAACAAGAAATAATAAGAAAAAATATTTGTTTCCAGACTAGTGCCTATATTCAGTTTTCTAAAATATAAAATTAGGAATTTCTAAAAATAAATGTATCGTACAAGCAGATAGGGCTAGGGCTCAATTGATTCTCATTTTTATAAACCAATATCAATTCTTACATTCCAAGAATCAGTCTCCTAGTTTATGCTGTTTTCAGTTGATGAACAAAATGTTTTAGCTGGCCTCACATCCAATAAATCACAATAAGTTATGTGCTTTGTTACTTTTGATATGAAACAAAGTCTCAGCTTTCAAATTCTGTCCCTTTTATTACAAAATTCAAACAATAAATACTGTGGCATGACAGATCGCTGTAGAGCCTCAGTGTTGCCGCAGGTTGTTTTTTTTATTTAAAAAAAGCGACCCCACAAACCTGGCAACCAGGCACGGAGCGCACATTAACAGATCATATCTTTCAGTTTACTACTAGTTACAGCACGAAATAAACACGAATGAACATCAGAAAGTATTTTGAAAGATACAGTACAACTTACCAAAATCTGTCATGTTTTGTAATCGCTCAATCCGTGTTTCAACCGTGGAAGGACTTCAGTAAAACAGCTTGTAAACAATGTCACGTAATGTTTCCTCAGAAAAGTCATAAACTTTTAATGACCATAAACTTGTTAGTCAGCTAGAAAAATGAACTCAAGAGAGGAGCATCTTTGCTAAATATATGCACTATATTTCTTCTTCATTGTATTTTTACTTAACATGTTCTTCCGTATTTAACGTATGTTTGAATAAATCCATTTTTATGACAGCCACTATTTAAATGTTTATATTTCCAAAAATCATGCCGTTCAAACTTTTGAACGTTATTATTATACTTCCTTATGTATAATTTAAATGTAAGTAGCCTATTCAAATCAGTTCATTTTAACCTTCAATCAGTGCCGGCCCTACCTAATAAGCGATATAAGCGGTTGCATAGGGCCCCCGTGGCCACCAGGGGACCCCACGCCAGGCATTAAGACAGTAATGCGTGGTAATAAGTTTGATAAAGTTTGCTTGTGCCAGTCATGTGTGTTAATGTTTGAAAATAAAAAGGCGGCGACACTATCAATCTGGTGCAGAGAAGAGGAAAATAGGGAAAAAAGTGAACAAGATAAGAGTGTTACATTTTAAAAAGATATTGTTAAAATGGCGGTTGCTGCATCATGTCTTATTGGTTTAATTCGGCATTCACGAGCGCTTTGAAGACGATGTGCCACGGTATCAGGGTCCTGCATGGCATTGTTATCGTGGGCACTTAAAAATATGTTAATAATTCTAGATACCTTAATATCCAAATTGTTTAGATTTTTAGAATGCATATTAGCTTCTTTTCCATCTACCAGTGCAATTCAACAATACTGCGTGTTTGCTGCGTGTAAATTCGATCTGGTTTTCGCATTGATCTGTACAAGCAGCAGACGGGCTGAATAAAAATGCAAGTCCACTCTCTTGCAGGAAGTGGCGCTTATGGAGCAGAATATGGCGGTTACCATGGTTACCACTGTACACAAAGCAGCTGCGCAAGCGCGACTTTCTGTTTCTGCTCGTAACAGAGAGGAAAAAGGCAACCAGTATTTACGTGTTCAAACAACCATTCAGATTTTTGTATTTGTTTTAGTGTTTATCAAACAACTTTTTCAAACATGTGTTTTTACACTTATAAAGTTCTTTGCATTTTAATCTGGACTAAAACATGCCAGCTCAGAACAGTAGCCTATTTATTCTCTATTATTATAATAATTATTAATATACTATTCTCTATTGTAATCCCACCTCCATCCGGATGGCAGAATCACTGACATCATTCAAAAGACAGCTAAAACCCATCTCTTCCGTGAGCACTTAATCTTATCATAAAAAAAAGAAAAGAAAAAAATTCTAATTATTTTTCCTCTATCCTTCTCTACTCCCTCCCTATTCTAGCTTAGGCTACTCTGAGCAATGTCCAAAACTTAGTATTTAAGGCACTTTTTGCATTTCTTCGCCTCTTCATAACGGATCGCTTCCTGTACTCCTCAGTTGTAAGTCGCTTTGGATAAAAGCGTCTGCTAAATGCATAAATGTAAATGTAAAATGTAATTTTAATAACTTTAATAATTTTGCTTTATTAAAGCATTAATTCAGTAAATGTTTATAAATTTATCTAAAAGCAATCGTTAAAATCTTTTTTTTTTTTTTTTTTAAGTTTGCTTAAGTAAAGATATCTTAATATATGTATCTTTCAAGATATAATATGAAATATTATTTGGTCAATTTGGTCAAACTTTACAACTGTAGGTAGTTAGGCCCCCAAAATGCTAGGGCCGGCCATGCCTTCAATATTATTATAATAAAGGCTACCAACTAGGGGGTTCCCTGTATATTTTACAGCATTAGTTGAATGTTACGTCCCAAATAATTCTAGGGGTTTAAGAGGACAAACAATATGAAAGGATTTAAAGAGCACTAGCCTGCACCCTGCCACAGCAACCACAGATCACAGTCAAAGTCTTTATTTACAGCCCATAAAACAGAAACAAGGTATTCCAAAATAACAACAGAAATAGGAAGCATTAAGAGGACAAGGCCAAAATAACAAACAAAAGAATTCTGCCCTGAGAGTTAAAACCTTTAACTAAACTATTCAACGAAAAATATAACAACAGAAATATACACTAACTCCCTGCCTCACCATAAAACAGAAGAAAAACAGATTGCAACAAAAATGGCACCCATCAACCATAAGAATGTAAAACAGTTCAACACAATAAGCTGGACAGGCCACAGACAGCACTCTGGAGAATGTTTCTCCACTTCTTAGAGGCTCTTCTCTGCTCTTATGCTGCCCCATTCCTGGTTGGTAAGCAGGCGCAGCTGGGGACAGTCAGCTACCTGCCAGAGAGAGTGAGAGGGAGGAGCCAGAGAACAACAGAAAACAAAGGAAGAAACACAGGGAAAAAGCCCACAACAGCACACCCAAAATACAGTTCTTTAACAAAGATACATACATGTGACAGTCAATAACCCACCCATAAAAATAATCAGAGAATATGCGTCAGAGGTCATATGTGAATATATGCAAGTTTTAAAGCGTTTTAGGTTTCTTCTCATAATGTTAGCATTATCACAAAAAACAATGAAAAACAGAGAAAATAAAAGTATTTTCAGATGACTACTATTTACCAAAAATAATGCTGAAAATAATGATGTATGAACTATTTATATACACTGAACAAAATGATAAACGTGACACTTTTGTTTTTGCCCCCATTTTTCATTAGCTGAAACTCAAAGTTCTAAAACCTTTTCTATGTACACAAAAGGCCTATTTCTCTCAAATATTGTTCACAAATCTGTCTAAATCTGTGTTAGTGAGCACGTCTCCTTTGCCAAAATAATCCATCCACCCCAAAGGTGTGGCATATCAAGATGTTGATTAGACAGCATGATTATTGCACAGGTGTGCCTTAGGCTGGCCACAATAAAAAGGCACTCTAAAATGCGCAGTTTTATCACACAGCACAATGCCACAGATGTCGTAAGTCTTGAGGGAGCGTGCAATTGGCATGCTGACATCAGGAATGTCCACCAGAGCTGTTGCCCGTAAATTAAATATTCATTTCTCTATCATAAGCCGTCTCCAAAGCTTATGGCAGTACATCCAACCGGCCTCACAACCGCAGACCACGTGTAACTACACCAGCCCAGGACCTCCACATCCAGCATCTTCACCTCCAAGATTGTTTGAGACCAGCCACCCGGACAGCTGCTGCAACAATCGGTTTGCTTAACCAAAGAATTTCTGCACAAACTGTCAGCAAACCGTCTCAGGGAAGCTTATCTGCATGCTCGTCGTCCTCATCGTGTCTCGACCTGACTGCAGTTCGTCGTCGTAAGCGACTTGAGTGGGCAAATGCTCACATTCGATGGCGTCTGGCACTTTGGAGAGGTGTTCTCTTCACGGAGGAATCCCGGTTTTCACTGTACAGGACAGATGGCAGACAGTGTGTATGGCGTTGTGTGGGTGAGCGGTTTGCTGATGTCAACGTTGTGGATAGAGTGGCCCATGGTGGCGGTGGGGTTATGGTATGGGCTGGCGTATGTTATGGACAACGAACACAGGTGCATTTTATTGATGGCATTTTGAATGCACAGAGATACCGTGACGAGATCCTGAGGCCCATTGTTGTGCCATTCATCCACGACCATCACCTCATTTTGCAGCATGATAATGCACAGCCCCATGTTGCAAGGATCTGTTCACAGTTCCTGGAAGCTGAAAACATCCCAGTTCTTGCATGGCCAGCATACTCACCGGACATGTCACCCATTGAGCATGTTTGGGATGCTCTGGATCAGCGTATACGACAGTGTGTTCCAGTTCCTGCCAATATCCAGCAAGTTTGCACAGCCATTGAAGAGGAGTGGACCAACATTCCACAGGCCACAATCAACAACCTGATCAACATTATGCGAAAGAAAATGTGTTGCACTGCGTGAGGCAAATGGTGGTCACACCAGATACTGACTGGTTTTCGGACCCCCCCAATACAGTAAAACTTTTAAATAATCATGCTGTCTAATCAGCATCTTGATATGCCACACCTGTGAGGTGGATGGATTATCTCGGCAAAGGAAAAGTGCTCACTAACACAGATTTAGACAGATTTATGAACAATATTTGAGAGAAATAGGCCTTTTGTGTACATAGAAAAAGTCTTAGATCTTTGAGTTCAGCTCATGAAAAATGGGGGCAAAAACAAAAGTGTTGCATTTATAATTTTGTTCAGTGTATATATATATATATCTAACTATACTGTATATATATATATATTCATTTATTATTGGCTGTTAATTCCTTAATTTTTTTAAAATGTTTTTATTTTGTTACCACAGGGCCAGGGCGTCGAGAAACCGGTCAATATGATATCAGACGAGGAGCTGACAAAACACGCATATTGGAGGAAGAAGTGCAGCGTCTCTCACAGACTGTGCTGGATCTTCAAGCAGCCATGACAGGTATGACTGAGAACCTGCGGACAGACTTACAGGAGGACACCAGCAAGATGCTCATTACCCTCCTCAATAACAGGGCTTCACCTGACAGCGCAAGAACAGGAGGCACCGAGGAGAGTGTGGTGCATCTAGATGGCCACCAGGCCATGAGAGGCCACAACCAAGGAGAAAAAGAAATCGAGACGGTGATGGCCAGGCTCAATGATATGACAGATGCTCTCAAAAGCAAAGATGAAGCTCTTGAGGAACTGAGAGGAACAGTGACAGGGCATGATGGGCAAATCCGAATGCTTATGGATAGTACCTCTCAAGGCATACCAGTCTCAGGGGCTGCTGCTCAAGATATAGATATCCTTCAGACTTATATTGATGGGAAATTTGAGAAGCTCAAGAAGGAGCTTGTCATAAACATGGAAGACGAGATGGCTAAACTGAAAAATACATGTGATGAAAAGATTCAATCTCTTCAAAAAGCATGTGGAGAAGGAAAGGAAAGCGGCTATTTGAGCCTCACAGATCTAGTGCACAACAAGGAAGCTGAGCTTAGAAAGGAGATCCGTGAGCTCAGATTGGATTTGTCCATGTCAGATGGTCTAATACGCGCAAACCGTCAAACAGCCATTGGAAAAGATGATAGTGACTACAACGACTTGAGGAAGGAACTTGTTCGAGTGGCAGAGGCCCATCGTGTCCTGAACGCAAGAGTGGACAACGAGCTAGAGCATCTGTCCTCGCTGAAGATGGAAGACGTGCTTGGTTCACGCTTTGAGGACCTGGAGGACAGGATGAACGTCACTGAGAGGAACGCAGAGACTTATTGCTTCTATGTGGATGAAAAACTTACCAAGGAAATTATGGATGAAGTAGCTATGCTACGTCAACTTCTGGACCAGAAACTCAATGCTATGCAGGATCAGTTCACTTCCACGCTGATTGAGATGAGCAACAACTCCTTCCCGGTGATGTCCAGCGATTCTGTTGATGGACTGCAAACTCAGGTTAACGTTAACAGGCACCTTATACAGGGGTTGGAGGACAAGTTTAATGCAATTGGGCAGATATGCTCAACCGACTGCAAAACCAACCTACCTACTGATTCCCAAAAGCCAGAAGGTCTGGATAGTCTTGTAAAGGTCTTTAGAAATGATCTGAATGTTTTACGTTCTGATTTTATGAACAGTGTAGCAAAGCTTCATGCATTAGAGGATACTATCAGGATGTCACCTGAGAAACAATTCATCAATGCACATATGCAGGACACCCACAAAAGACTAAATGCTTTGACTGACAACGTTAATGGCTTGACTGGAGCTATAACAGGATTGGGAGACACAGTTAGCAAATTTACCCAAGACCTTCACACTTTGAACTCTACGTGTTGCCAGACAGGACAGGTAAGCGGTCCTTTTCTCCAGGTAGAAACTGGCAAACCAACCCACAACCAGATTGAGGAGCTAAAAGACAAAGTGGATGCACTGAACGCTCATGTGGCCACGGAGTTGAGCATGTGTAAGTTCAACACAGCTGGCGTAGCTGAAGGTGTGTCGGCGGTGGATGACAGGGTGACGGCTCTGGAGAAGGTCTGTGGAAGGCTTGAAGGTGGGACAAACAATATCCAGGACCTTTCAGGGGAATTGGAGAGAAAGGTGGCACAGATGAACCACACTCTGGGCAGTCATTCAGGAGAAATCACAGCCCTTCAGAACTCCCTTCTGAATTTTCAGAGCCAGCTAGCAGGAATGGCTAAGCAGATCCTTAAGGACCATACAAGTAAAGAACAAGGTAAGCTTTCAGATGTTAGGCAAAATGAGGAACCCAGAGAAACCTGTATTATGTTTTTAACTGGTTAGTGTTGGAAAATGGAAACAGAAGCATTTGAAAGTCAGTCTTTGTATTTGCCTTCCAACTTGAAACTACCCATTTTTGTTGTGTCCTCTATTAGGATTTGGTACCAAATGTGGTATTTTCATTAATCTAACAGTTTGGAGTCTATGGCATGCTATGTTTTGCAGTGGAACCTTTTCCATACTGAACCAATAATGGGATTCATATACAATAACCTGTTTGCCCCCAAGCTGTTGAGAGGCAGGGGGCCAGTAAAGGTTTCCTGTGTCCTCTGAATGTGCCTGTAATATGTCAAAACAACAGTTAGGCACATTGGAATGGATCCTTTTGCTCTTTATTTTCACAAATCCTTAGTAAGTGATCTGTATGTAACTTGATCAATCATAGTTTTCATTTTATAACAACAATACGTGCCTTTTGAAAGCATAAATTGTTTATTATTTAACTGAAATCCTAACATGTTTAATCCACTTTACTTTGGTCCTCATCAGTACATTTTAACCAATGCAAAAATATATACAACACAGTAAATATACATAGTGCAAAGTATGCCTATATTTAGCATCACAGAAACATTGGTCTTTAGTGTTTAGTGGTCTTTATGAGTGGAGAAGTTGTGTGGTCTGCGAATATCTTTTAGTCATGCCCAACATTTAGACCTGGGGAGCGAGTTCAGTTGCAGGCAGATCTGTTAGTCATTAAGCTGCAAAGTCAACGTATGGGCCTCAGAAGGTGATGGATTCCCACACCCCTCTGCAGATGTTCAGCTTTGAGACGACTGTGATGTCACTAGAGAACATACATTCTCTTAAACTCCCGTTAAAGGGTGATGTCATCATTCCTGATAAGGGTGGAGGTCCGTCTCTTGCAGAAACAAAAGCCGTTTTCCCAAGTGCTCTGGCTAAACAGCAGGCAGACTGTGTTAATGGGCCCATTGTCAAAGATCTGCATATATATTTAAATGTAAGGGGAATTTTAATATCTATGCAGTGTTACTACACAATAAATTTGTCCTTTAACCTAAAAAAAAGTGTTGCAGCCAGTTAAAAAGCTAAGTCCAATGGGGTCTGTAGTAAAATGCTCTGACAGAGTTTCCTGCACTATAGACAGTGCAACCAGTGTGAAAACTCATTAAAAGTCTGTGTAAATCTTTTAGCAAAAAATGTAAATCTAAACAAATACATTTATTTTTGACATTATCTCATAATGTGGGAATTAAAAATCAATTTCTTTATTTCCAAATTTCTAGTCCTTACAGGTACTAAAAAGAATCGATAATGGAATTGGAATCGTTAAAAGGAATCCATTGCATTTTTCTTGATTCCCATCCCTAGTTGTGGGATATGATACAGTTAAAACTTTCAAGTCAGAAACACAATAGCCCTTATCCCTGAATAGCTTCAGCATTACTCAAACTCTTTGGCCGCTGATCATGGCAGAGGCGCATTGCACAATACTGGAACTGCCCATCCAGCTGTGTTTCTGTGACAAAGCGACCAAGCTCAATTTCTTGTAATTTACTCTAATGGCTCTTCATTGATTTTTCATTAGTTTTTTCTTCATGGTTCAGGGCATCAATTAAGCCTGGGAATGTTTGAGGGCTGCATAGAAAACACCCTCAACTAATGTTGATTCATTTTTCTGGCCGCAAATCAGGCGTGTTCAGAAAAACTCCTCACTGTTTGCTTTGGAGACAGTGACTTAATTTCAGTTCTTGAATACATCTTGAACCGTTTCCATGTTCTGTGGAAACATTTGTTAGGCAATGATGTTGTTTAGTATTCTCCTGATACCCCCAAAAATGGATATGAACTTTGAATAGTGTCCCCTTCCTCCCCACGCTCTTATCAGCCGTGTCCTCGTTCCTTTCTCTCTCTTCCTGCTGATTAATATCTCTCTGTCAAGAGGATGTCAGGGAAGCTCTTTCCTGCTCTCACTGAATGTGTTTATACTCTTGTTTTACTTCATGTACCATTGTGTGAAGCCATAAACAGACTTTTATATGCCAAATTTGAAGGTGTTCCCACTTGGGCTGAGGTTAAAGTTCCTCTGGGTCTAGAGGAACCAATGTGGAAGTTCTCAGACTGGATCAAGCCAAGAGTCTGATCATTACAGCAGGGTACAGCTTTAGTTGTTTTACTTTGTGTGTGTTTGTGTTCATGTATCCATGCACAAAATCACCACGCCCCGCACAGCTTTTGGTCTTCCAAACCCGAAACTGTCAACAAAAAGACCATTCAGATCTTCCATTCATCAACTAAATATGCTTTTAAATATAGCTCTCCACATCACAGGGTGGTGAATCCTTAATTTCAGTTGAGTGCTTTTGACTGATTAAACCCACAGCTTTGTGTCGCCCGAGTCCCTGTATCCGGTATTTAAAATCAGCATCTCCGTGATTTACACTGAAACATGTGTTTGTCTTGCTGCCGTGAGGCATTATGCATGTGATGAGTCTGTTATTTGCTCAGACTGCCAAACTGGCTTCTGGGAAACACACAGATAGATGCCTATTATCCCTTGAGAGATTTAATGTATGTGGGTGGGAATATGTTTGTGTGAAATCCGATATTTGGGCAGCATCTTAAATGCGGACAAACAGTTCTGACGCAGTATTTTAGCTGTGCCCATTTTGCTAGTATGAGTTGATTAGCTTTGAGGTGAACCCATGGGACTCAAGCTCCACCCCTCTTTTGAATCACTTCCTACTACAGCCAATAGAATCCGGAATCCAAATAGATCCTAATGTCAGGAATGACGCATTACACTTCTCAATTTAGACAGCAGCATCTGGTAGGACAGGAAAGTTGTTTTCTCGCATCGCTGTAGAAAAGCTTATAACCCATTGACAGTGAAAGGGGATTAAAGAAAAAATGTGAGGTTTTGGAAAAGAGTGAGAGCGGTGCAAAATCTTTAGGGCTGGAAATGTGAGCTGAAGAAAAAAAAAGATTTTCTCCCTCATTAGACTCTAAGCTGAGAGCAGTGCATAAAGACCAAAACCTTATGTAAGTGCATTGTGAAGTTCAAAAACACTTGAATTGAACATTAAAACTCTCTGTGGTGTTTTATTTACATGCTTTGGCAAAGGTATTTTTAAACTTTGGCTGAAATATTAACAGCTTTTACATAGGTTTTACAATATGTGTTAAACGCCATTAAAATGCCTTTTCCCATGCTTTTAAAAAGAGGGCTGGCAAACTGACATTTCCATAACCATATATTTTTGTGTTTGGGTCAGTGATGTCCTGTATATCAAATAAACGGACACTTCACTCAGAAATAAAAATACTGTCCTCATTTACTCACCCTCATGTCATCCCAAAACTGTATGACTTCTGTAGAACAAAGGAAGATATGTTGCCTATTTTGTGATATGTCTGTTTTTTCTCCATACAATGGAAGTCAGTAGTGACTAAAACTGTACCAGCATTCTTCAAAATATCGTATGTTGTGTTCCACAGAAGAAATTAAGTCATACAGAATCCTATAAATATACCTTTAATCGGTTAATTTATACAAAAACACATTAAAAATGCTCTTCACATATATAGTACCATATTACACATCTTCTATAATGATGAGCGTGTTTTGAATTACTCATGAAAAATTATGTTGATATTTTACGGGGGTATAAAGATAAAAATGTAAGTCATACATCTGTCCAGTGTCCATAATGAAGAAAAAAAAAGCCTCATTAAATAACTGAAAGTATTTAATTCACACACACACACTTAATTTTTTTTTTTTTAAATAATGATTAGGGAAAATGTTATTTTTTCCACCAAATAACACCAAATGAGTCATTAAATTTAAAGTCAAAATTAAACATGTTTTCTGAGTTTGTCACACCACAGACAAATGTGTTATTAACCACCCCCAGCCAAATTTGAATCATAAAAAAATCTGCCAAGTAAATAACATAGCTTATCAAAATCTTGAAAAAACGCTGGGGGTGTGTCCGCTGTCGGCGCTAAAACCACGCCCACTCGCGGGAAAGCTGCAGTAAGCACACAAGACAACACTCACGTACTGCTAACGATGTCGCGGGACGGGAGGATGAAGGCTGGGGCGGGAGATAGTCGGTTCGGCCCCATTCTGCAGCAGATTATCAGTGAATCCCAGTTGTCTCCGATGAAAGTTTGTAAAACTATCCAGTGTAAAATCACTGCAGAGGCAGGTTGGTGGTGATCCTCAGCTCTCCATCAAGGTAGCTGTTCACAAAATTAATCCACCTCTTCTTGATATCATTGTTTTTGTTTTGTAAGCTGTTTTGTAAATTGTAGGCTGTAGTAACTAACGGTACTGACAGTAACTCACGATCGAGCGGGCGAACTGATGAGAATGTGCTCTAGTTATGATAGTGTTAGGGGAGGAGCCAGGCTCAGCGGCTCCAGTGCGTCATCAACAGTTGTGATAGTGTTAGGGGAGGGGCCATATGCTCAGTGGCTTCAGTGCGTCATCAACAGTTGTGATAGTGTTAGGGGGAGGGGCCATATGCTCAGTGGCTTCAGTGCGTCATCGAGCCACCGTTTTAGCCCCGCCCAAAAAAAACCTGAACACAGCAATGGTGAAAAACAGTTTAACGGTCTAACTTCACAATTCAGTACTACACAGTTCACAGTCTTTGTAACATGTTTCAGCAATACATTTCTAACATTTATAATGTATAAACAAATAATAAACAAATCTCAGAATTGCCTTTACAGGGACTTGTTTTCCAAAGTTTTTACGTTTTTCAAAACCATATGAAACCAACATAAATACAAAGAGCACATTTATTGTGTTCTTGCACTTATCTTAAATTTAATAAAGTTTATTTTTCTATAGATATTATTTTCCTATATTGTTGACCATTTCAAAGTTTTTTTCAAAATAAGTTATTCAAATAGAAAATATATTTTAAATTGTAATAATATTCCAAACTTTTACAGACCCTAAATGGGTAGTGTATGTCATTGACCTGTTTATTTAATGGCCATTGGGGTGTATTATCCTAAATCTCGTTTTTATTTATTTTTTTCTCACAGGACTGCCTGTTCGGCAAGCGAGACCTGCGCCTGTCCCACTCCCTGACACTAGAGCTCCAACACAACCTATGAGACCTTATGTTCCTCATATACACATACCTTTGATCATACCCCATAGAACAGTGCCAGCCCCCACCAGGAGTCCCCATGTGCGCCAGCCATACGTCCCACACCAGCCCTACTTCCCTCAGCCACCCGGCAGCCCCAGGCAACCCATCCATGCCGTACAACCCCACCAACCTGCCATACACCAGCCAATGGTGGTCACAGGGCAAGCTGGCCCACCTGGGTATGTGCGCAGGGTCACGGTCAGACGGGATCAGAGCTCAGAGGACTCAAAAACACCCGTGAATGGATTTGCAGGTTCTCCAGGTATGAAATAGAATTTATAATAGAAATGTTTGGAAGCTCATGCTTGAAGCGTCAGGAGTATTGGATCATTTTTCCCCTCTTCCCATAGGTTATCCTCCTGTCAATCCTGTCTCATATGATACCAAACAACCTCATTCAACAGGTATATTTTTATTGTATTTGTTTTTTGTAGTGTTTGCTTTATAACATATTTAGGTGAAAAAATTGCTATAATTTACAGAATTATGAGTATTAATTCTCATTACAGTTGCCCATGTCCCATGGAGCCATGCATATCAAAGACCCATTGCTACTCCAGGTAACAAGTTATAATACAATAAAATTGTTAATATCACATTATATTGTAATAAATTTTTTTTTTTAAATATTTCAGCTATTTACAATTTCGTAACTTGTGAATAGGGTCTAAAATAAACACTTGCCAAGTGCAAGTTGCAAGCAAAAATTGGCTTTGGAAAGTTCCTTGTCAGTGCCTGCAACTTTATTAGGAACTGCAACATAACACATGGTTAACTGTAAGAATGATAGTATGATGGAAGTGATGTGCATGATTCAAATCAAAGACATTCTTTACCATCAAGAGTTCAAGTATGCCCTTTTTTTACCGAGAGTGCCAGTGTGGTGACTCCAAAATGACAGAATGAGAAACAAAATCACATTGTCGTCATGTTCTTGAGGTGCAGTTCAATTGAGAGATGAATACTTTCTGACATAAGTTGCAGATTTTTTTTTATTATTATTTGTGCTTTCTAAAAAAAAATCTTGAATTATGTTTATTTTTCTTACCTATTGGCAAACAGTTTTTCATAGTTTTAAGCATAAACCTTCAATTGATTTATGCTTCATGCATCTGATTTATGCTTAAAACAATGAATTTATCAATTAGGTAAGTAAAAAAAACTTAAGTCATAGGTAGTGTTGTTATTGTTAAGTAAAACTATTAACAAATGAGGTTTAAGCTGACGTATTACATGACTAAAACTGAAATTAAATAAAAGCTAAATATTTAGAAATATAATACAAATTAAAATGACAAAACATAAAACTAATCAAATAATAGTAATAAATAATACTATTAATAAATACTATAATAGTATATAAATAATCAAAAGTAAATAAGATAAAAAATACTTTGTTTCCCCCTTTTTGCTGTGCTGTTCAGGAAAAGGGTAAATCTTTTAATAAAAATTCTGCAAATTAGTTTCATGGACAGTGAAAAATTTTCTTAATTGACTCACCATTGGCAGTTATGGAAAAGTTAATTTTGGACCCTGCTTGTAATGATCAAAATGTACTTCAAGATCAGAATGTCTAACCTGAAACATCTCTTAAACATGTGATGTTTAATACTTGTGATGTCTCTTCTTCTCAACAGTGTCACAGCAGAACTCCTTGACGGACCCATTTTCTTTCTCTGCTGGCCTTACACGGCAAACTTTCTCTGGGGACTTTGGTATCATTCGCTTTGATAGGGTGCTGGTCAATGATGGAGGAAACTATAACCCACAGACAGGTAAACAGAAACCCTGATAAGGTTCCCAACTGGTTTTACTTCAAGAAAACAGATTTGATAATAGCTTTTTGAGGTTTCCCCATATGGGCTTTCAATGAATAACCTAAATCCTATTTGGCTGCTGATATGTCACCTCCCCCTCTGTAGGTATCTTCACGGTTCCCACTGACGGCCGTTATTTGGTGACTGCCGTTCTAACAGCTCCACAGGGTGAGCATGCAGAAGCCGTGCTCTCGGTGTCCAATCGCAGCATGCAGAAGTTGGACACAGCGGGTTACCGGAGTGGCCACCTGCGGCTGACCCGAGATCAGTGCACGTGTGGGGGGTCTGCGTCCTTCAGCCTCATCCTCCCGCTCCGGCGAGGTGACACCGTGGCCTTGGTCCGCACTGCCGGGAAGCTAGCGATCTCTGAATCTAGAGAGATCCTCAACACCTTCAGTGCTATATTCCTCTACTCCCCTCAAGCCAAGAGATAACCCTGCAACTGAGAGGGTTACTAACGTGACTTTTAACACAAATTTAACCCCCATGTGTATTTCGCCCTCATGTGAAATTCCTATTGAAATGACTGGATTTTGTCAGCAAAATTTAGCTGAACAATGGTAAATGTGACCGCACCTTAAAACTACACAATAGAGAGGCTTTGGTTATTTATCAGAAACACAAGATTGAGTTATGTCACTTAGAATGTAAAGGTGTAATGTGTTTTAGGTTTTAAAATATCAATCAGCAATGCACCAAGTTTGTTGCCAAAGAAATAGAGCATACCATTTAACTCTTAGTAATCCCTATATTTGCAACAATCCTATATAGTTTCTTGTAAAATTGTGATCTTAAATATCTATAAATGTAAAAGCAGGTTTATATATTTTTTTTTCAACATTAAATTAACAAACGCATACTTTTATCCTTTTACAAATGGTTCAACAGTTCACTTTGAATATCACTTTTACAGCCATTATTTTTATCTATAAAATAAATAAAAATAAACTATCATGAAGAGCTTGTGCATGTTATTTTCATGGTATGAGTTATGTTTTTGTTTTTTCAAAAAATGATCAAAAAAATATGCACAGCAGCAATCCAGTGTAACATTTTAAATGCACTTTGGGTGAGACAAAAAAATAATAGATACTGCAAAATTCACATTTGGATGTGGAAAATTAAAAACTGATCTGTTGCCTTTAGCAAGAAGCCTACATTATTTTATCTAAATAATCAGTAAAATGAGTAAAAATAATAAAATAAATTTTCCCCACAAACTGGGCTATTGAGCCAAGTATAAAATGTTCAGTAAAAACACACAGAAGACATCAATGCAATAGCCTTGCGGGCACGGTCTGACATGTATGGCACAGGTGTGCTTCAGGCAACCCAAGCTCGAGTCCCGGCTTAGAAATTGCGCATATTAGCTCGATTTCTCAGCGCTATAAATAGTCCACACAGCTGTATTAAATACGTCTTTAATAGATTCATAAACATTGTCCAAACCATAGTTTTTTGTAAATTTATAGTACAATTATCCACTTAAAGGTATTTATGCTGGTCAAACGCAATGTGAACATATAGAGTTAAACCATGAAATTCACCATCCCACTCGAGTACACAGCTAGAAATAAAAGCAAGTAAAACAAAAGGCATCAAAGATCAAGAGGAATGACAAAACACATTCAGCACTTATAACTGCATTTTCAACAAAAGAATGAATAGTCTTTTTTTGTTAACATTTTTTGTCTTTTTACCATTAATGTTAGTTTCATACAAGATGAGTGTGTTCTTTTCACACAAGAGGTATTACTTTCATAGAAAGAATGGGATTCATTTGTTAACAATTAACATATTTCACTTCCAAACATCATAACTGCAGACAAGAAGCGCAACACATATATATTAACTCACGAGTCAACTGAACCATGAAATGCCCCAATTTTTCCCTAAACAATGATTTGACTTAAATAAACACATAAAGAAATAATTTTACTGTGCTCTAATTCTGTACATCTGTTTTAACATCCAGCACACAGTGCTCTAAAACTTGATCAAAGCCCAAAGGTAGGGGCCAAGACCTCAGTGACCAGCTAGTGGAAAAAAGGGAACGTTAGTCAACAGTGATCTGATCACTTTTATCCTTCACTTGCACATCAGCTTCAATATTTTCCAATAATAAAAACTCAAGTTTCTGCTGCTCAAAATCATCCAATAGTGAAAATGTGACAACTCTTTGGACTGTCACCCCAACAGAAAGAGTCAATGCATCTGTAAAACATAAACGGTTCTATCTATAATCTAAATGAAGCATGCAAAAGGCCTGGTTAGTGGATTTTTTTTTTTAAAGATCATTTGATACCACTCACGGGCCACAGCCTATTTCAAGGTATAGCATACCTTCATAACTTAATACAGATCTCTTGCTGAGGTTTACATAAAATCCTCACAATGTGCACAAAAGGCTGCTAAAAAGCTTTGAAGGTTATTGCATTTCCGTTGTGAGTTAAGTGCAAGACGATCTGATATTTTTCCTCTCTTGGTTGCAGCTGAAAAAGTGCGATCGGTAAGGCGTTCTGCAGCAACCAGACGATGAAAATGTCAACAGTTGGGAAATAGCAAGAAAAGCCCAATTACAATTAACTCATCTGTGTACTTTTCATACAAATCCAGTCTGTACGAGGTTGAACGCGCTAAATCTGCTGAACTGTAAATGATGAGCGGTGTCCTCACGTGGCACGGCTCATTCTGTGCATACTTTCCAGTATCTACGAGATTCAGAGCTCATTTCGCACCATCTGGCAATGCATATTCAAACTGTCATACCGTCACCACATCTTAGAGGCAGTGCATGTTAATTAGTTCGTTCTAACTAAAGCCTTTGTATATAAATAATCTATGCTCTAAAAATGTAATTTAGTGGTTGTAAAGAATATCTTTATAAGCATATTTTTATGCCACCTTTAACCTTACACATACCCAAACAAACAGCTGCGCACTCATTCTACTGGCCAAGAGGCCACTGATCGTTTTACTAATACTGTAAACATTAGCCCATTAGCAATAAATTCCTTCAGATCTGAAGCAGCCTAACTCATAGCAGCTAATCAAAATGATACGGATTAGAAATATTGTTACAGAGCAGCACCAGGTGTTTTAGTTTGTGGAAGTTCTACCTACATCCTATTAATGTGATGCTGGGGTGTGTTTTGGTATTTTCTCTCTTTTTTTGTGGAGTACCACCTGGAGTACCCCAGGTGGAATAAGGTGGCCACTTTATTTGTCTTTAACTAGAGATGGGAGATGTTGCAGGGTACCATTTAATGGTTCCAATGGCAGGGATGACCATGACCATATAATAGATGGGCCTTCAGGCATGGTCTAAAAATTCAGGTCTTCCGGACGGATCTCAGGGATAGGCTGACGCCAGAAACAGAAGGTACTGAATTCTGGGAAACTGAAAGCTGAACTTTGTTCTTTACTCAGCAAGGGAAAGACGTGATCCACCAGCTCACTCAATCTACTGTACCTAAACACAAACAGAAAGAGAAAGAGTGTAAGACAGCTACTCGAAAACAAACAAAAACGCCTTTTGACTCTCAAGAAAACCTTGAACAAAGTTCAAGAATCAGCTCTCCACCTTCGCATCAGCATAATCTTTGACAGCTGAAGTTGACTTCAGAGTTACTTTTCTGCAACTGCAGATCAATATGCGCACTTACGAGGACTTGTTGCCCTTGGTTTGCTCCTGTATGAGCTCTCCTTTGGGGTTAACCGTAAAGATTCTGCAGAGTGGCACTCCAACCTCCTTATAGGCAAAGACGTCCTAAAATAGACAGTCAGGAGATCAGACTCCAGGCATCAACTTAGGACAATCTCTGATGTTCTTTCCACTAAGTTCACAAACAAAAATATCCTATGCTAGTTCCTGACATTAGCATCGGTTTTATGATGAAACAGATGCATTTGTGCCTGAATAAACATCCAATGTCTTACTCCACCCAAACAGAATTTATTCAGCTGGCCGGTCTGTAGCAGCTGGTCATGAGCGCGTAGCCTGAGGGGACAGCGCTTCTAAGTTCTAAACCTTACACATAAATCTTTATGCGGACCTTTGACTCTGCTGCTGAGGTCAGCATGCATTGAAAAGAAAGTTAACTGCAGTCCAACTCACATTTGTTCGGTTTCCAAATGCAGCATAAAAGGGATGTTTGTTGGGCAGAAAAAGGTTCTTGATGTCAGTAAGGCATTCGATTTTGAAGACTTCTGGCTTCTTCTCAATCACCTCCCTTTGAGACAAAAAAACATTTGGAATGAATTAAATCAACTACTTGGTACTTGTATATGAATTCTGCTTCATTGTTTTGTTTTGTTTTCTATTCTGCTTATTAAAGGGATTGTTCACACACAAAAAAAAATCATACATTTTGTCATTTACTCATCTTCATATGAAGACCCGTTTTTTTTTTCTGCGGAACACAAATAGATAGATATCTTGTTATTTATCTATTAAAATATATTTTAAAGAATGTTGATAATCAATCCGTTTTGGTTGCCACTAACTTTAACTGTATGGACAAAAACACTGAGGCATTTCTCAAAATATCTTCTTTTCTGTTTTACAGAAGAAAGTCATACAGGTTTGGAATGACATGTTTATATAATTATCCCTTAAAAACTATGAAGTTTGTATAATACCTGTGAAATGCAGAGAAGAGGCTACTAGGGGAGAGCATGAGGGGTCCACGGGGGAGGATAATGCCTCCGTCATTTACCCACTGCAGATACCCTCGTGTCATGTCTGCCATGCCAATTGCCCTTGCTGAACAGTACAGGAATTTATATCCATTCCTGGAAAACACAAACACCCTTTTATCAAAACAGAGGCTCTTCAAGACTCTTAGTCGAGCTTGCTTGTGCCCTTTTCAAGGAGTGCATTTTCATGGGGTTGAGGATTAAGAATGCAAACTCACTCAGCCACGGAGTGGTAGAGTTTAGCAATGCCCTGGTGCGTCCAGTCCTTCCCAAACTGAGGCAAAATCTGCCCGAACACATCTGATCTGAAAGCACATAAACATACGGGTGAACATGGCATGTACTAGCAAATGAAAGGAGCAAAATCCTCTAGCGCATATTTGTTCTACTTAGAAGGAAGTCCAAGTCTCATTCAACTGGGTTCCTAAATATAGCTTCTGACATTCTTTTTATTCTTAGAACTAATAGACTTGTGAAGAAGCGAGATTTTTTTCTCAGGTTGGGTAAAACTCTGTGTCGTCTACTAATGAGGATCCTCTCCCCGGTTTAGCGTTTTATCTCGGACTCTTTCTGAGTGGCATTATGAGAGAGCAAGATTTAAATTGGCTCATTATGGTGACATCCTCCTCCTAGTCCAACCCTGGTCTGGGCGCACCCCACAGTCAGCCACCCTGCTTCACAGCCTCAGAGAGATGTGTCAGGCAAGCAGGTCAGAGAAATAATAAGCGGCAGTCAATCTGCCCGTTTGATGTTTGCCACCCACGAGCCACTGAGGGCACGAGTCTGGAGGCGGAGAGAATTCGTTTGCATAGATGCGTTGATATTACAGCTGGCTTTGCAGTAATTAAAAACCAAAGACAGCAGACCAGCATCACACTAATACTGGAGCTGTGAACTCCATCAGACAGACAGTAAAACTCAGGGAGACAATGTCCGTTAAATGGCACATTGCATTTGTCAGTGTAAGCGTTAGTGGAGTGGGTTGCGATGCAAGATCATTATTAGCGATTCATTATTTGCCACATACCCAGAGTACTTGTTTTTATGAAACAAGCTCTGCCTTGATCTATAAACTTCTTTTGGTTCTGGCAGTAAAAAACCTGGCAGTGAATGAGTCCTTCTGCAGTAACTAATGGAAATGTTTATGGACACCTCAGCTGTTTTCCCCCTTCATGACTACAGTACTATAAAATATATAGAACAAAGGTGGATTTTCAACAAACAACCCAGCAAATGTTCTTCATTAAAGGAAACGTGATGTATGTCTGTGGAATACATACTTGGTGATGGTTCCATCAATGTCTGAGATGATAACTTTGTCATCCCAGTTCCAAAGGTAGATGGTGCCTTCACAGCGACACGTGCCCTGGTACTGTGTTGTGATGCTGAACATCACATCATTGGGTCCTTCCTTCAGTTTCAAACTAGCCTGTAAGTCAATGACACCTGTAAATGCATCCCTTTACCACCACATAACATCTTTGCTATCTGTATTACCACAACTGCAACAAATTATCTGTATAGTTAACTAATATTAATTAACAAATTTATAATCATCTGCACCACACACTTGACTGCTGAATGCTGCAAAATAAATAAACCTGTGCTTTAATAATTGAATAATAGAAATAAGTTAAGATTAAAATTAATCTGACCTGTGTCCTGAGACAGCACCTGTGTCCTAAAAGTTTTCATAAATTTATAAACTCATACATTTATGAAAAGACATAAGCTTTATTTAATGAAGAAGATTTTCTATTGCATAACTGCTTCTGAAGCTGCCAACAGGGGGCGGTCTAGTGCAAATCAACTCCATGACACTACCCTTTCAGAATGAGTCACAGAGCTTTTAAATAAATTCCTGGAGGAAGCTTAAGGGACAGCTTTAATTAACAGACTTACAGAGAGCAGTTGCATTACAGGCAACATAACTCTGAATCTTTCAGTCAAAACCACTTGAGCAAGTGTTGGAGATGCTTATGTAAATAATAGTCACTGTGTGGATTAGCATAGAGTATGTTTACAGAACTAAATATTTCCATCTCCTAACAAAAACGTAGACTCACAATCTGGTCGGAGGAGAGGCGCAGGGACTTGCGGTAGGAGTGAGTGGATGTGTGGCCGTGGGGTTCAGACTGGACCTTGCGCTCCATTGATGATGCGGCAGCGCTCAGCTCCTTCCCCTCCTCATCACTGGACGAGTCCCTGGTGTCCACTCTGCATTTAGAGCAAACAGGGAATCAGTGAACTAAATTTGCAACTACATCCATTCCTAATTTAGATTACAAGAGTACCACAGAGAATGAGACAAAACAGAAAGTAGGCTAGATCGTCCTGAATCACTTCATCTGTATTAAAGGGGGGGGGGGGGGGGGGGGGGGAACTGTAGTCAGCAATCAATCAGAGGAAGGGTCAAGGATAAAACTGATCCTTTTTATCTTTTACTTGTTTTTGTACAACCACGCCATTTAACATAGCTAGTCTATAACCTTCGGATACATTCAGTGATAACAACCAGTTTCATTATTATCTGCACATATTCCACGTAAACTCCAAAATTGACATGCAGGAAATGATGCTGTATGCCTGTCCATCAGTGGTTCTGACTCACTTGCGGGCATGACTTTCCATTGACAAAGAGGAGCTGCCATCCTCCATTTGGGACTGCTTTATTTCCAGCTTTCCAGTGCTTTCCGACTGTATAACAAAACAAAAAAGCTTTAGTACATTGGATCATACTACCACATATTTAAAACTGCAATACATTTATGTAAACATGTCATTATTTGCTTTTGTTGCTCTCAAACATGTTGTGACTGACTACATGACCCCTTCATTCTCACATGCCTGAAAGTCTGATGAGCTGCCTGGCCTAATTCTAGACTGTAAAATTTCACATCGCAAAGTCTGATGCCTGAATGACGGCAGAATCTCTGGAGAGAAGAACTTCAGAGGTAGCACACTTCATCTTCTTTACAACAAAGACGTGCCCCCGTCCTTTTGTTAAAGCAATTACATAAATGTTGATGTTTGTGTAATCAGATCTGCCGACAGAAGTCTAAAGGCAAGTGCTGGAATGCAGTGGGATTAAAAGACCAATAACTGCTTAAAGGTTTTGTTCCTACTCCCTGATTATAACTCAATAAAGACCTTTATGTTTAAATGGTATACATATCTGAAGGCCACAACGCTCTGGTCTTACCTGTTTAATAGTGCTGTCTGCTCTCTTTCTCCAGAACCACCAGCGGCCTGATTTCTTTGGCATCCTCTCTTTCACCCAAGCTTCCTCTGTAGCCTAAACAGATCATTGACAACAGCTATTTGACCTACTACAGTACGCCACAGCACTGCAAAATAAAACTTTAAAGGACTTTTGAAGTAAAAATATACTATTAGGGAGAACAAAATACCTTGGGTAAATTCTTCTGAAATGCTTGCAAACTTAAGATCAAAGGGGCAGCCAATGTCCAATTGTAATACCTAAAAAAAGGCAATTTGCTTACTAATGTGAGCATTATACAATTATATTTATAATATATTTTTCTCTTATTTAAATTCAAACCCACCTGTTTCCCATTTTAACAACTAAATTTGGATTGTCTATGATAGCTGGATTCTCTGCAAATTCATGGTATGTGATGATATGCTCCATGAATTTTTCTAGAAACAAGCAGAAAGAGAGATTTAACATCACTTAACATTTATTATTAAGCACATCCTAACCACTGTTCTCACAACTACAGCTGTGATTTCCACACCATAATAAATTATTGAACACATCAGAAAGATTCAGATACCTTTCGAAATCTCTCCGTTCTCACTGAGTCCTCCACACAGAGACAGAGTGACATCAGGCAGATCACTGGCAGAGTCAGACAGACACTCTGTGCCACTGTCGGCCGCAGCACTGCCCACAGACTGTGGTGACTGAGAGCCTGAGCGCATCCCAGAATCCATCCAGTGCTTGGAGCCAGAGTCTGAATCACTGCGAATACACATAACACATCAAGGTCACCTGACACCTAATAAACTTGTTATGAACTGTTTTCCAAGTATTGTAATCTAATCTTAAAAGCAATATACTGTAAGTCAGATGTGTGATTCTCTTTCTACCTCTTAGGAAAGTAGCGAGCAGCAACATCAGGCTCCAGGACATTCAGGTCATCCAGGTAGATGTCCTCTGGGCCCTGGTGCTGACTTCTTTTTGGGACGCCTGAACAAATTTACAGTCAGCGTTTTGGGTTTAAATCAGTAATCAGAACAGCAAGCTTTAAAGTGCTAAAACAAGCTCTCAAAACTGAGGAGGCATTATCTTGATAGAATTACATTAGCTTGATTTAGGAACACAATTTTTATTTATAGAACACATAGATTTAGGCTTGTTAAATGTGAATTAGCCACAACTTTATTTCAACTCTATCTACTCCCACACTTTCACTATCAAATAAAGATACCATTCACTGGTAAAACAATCAGTCAAACCAACAATGGGCAGAATTTCCTTAAAGTATGAAAGGGAGTGGTGCTTAACAGGCCCACCTTTCTTCTTGGATGGTGAGTCAGTTTTGGGGCCAACCTCTCCCATGTCCCCACCTATATGAGCAGCAGAGGCAGCAACTGAAGCAGTGGGAGCAGCAGGGAGGCTGGATGAAGGAGTGGAGGTCAACAATCCACTAGGTATCATCTCAAATTCTGACTCAGTGGGAGTTTTGGAGGTCACAGGAGTGCGGGGTTCAGGCTTGACTATGGTACAGCCAGGAGCCCCTAAGGCCCGTTCTCTTTCATCTGTCTCCATGGCCTCTGAGCTGAGGATGACTCTGAAGTGAGTGTTCTCCGAAGGCATTATGGTCACGGTCTTCGGCATTTCCATCTTCTCCTTCTTAGAAACCTGGGAATTACATTTTTTAGAGTGGCGATGAGCCGCGATTTAATCATGACCCGTTAACTCAAAATCATAGCATAAAACAGGAACTATTTTTGCATTCCATATTCACTTATCACTTTGCCTAGACAGAATCTGCAGATTTTTTAAAAATATTTTCTGTGCTGATTTTGGAGAATGGATTTATTTTATTTATTTATTTTTTTATTCCCATATCAGCATCTGTGGCTATTTTCATGGCAAGATCAATATATTCAAATAAATAAACAAAATGAACACAGTTGTAAAACCCAAAAACAACAATTGATAACCATCTCACATAAATATAACAAACATTACATAAGATTTTTCATTTCAATATTTGCAGAATGGATTTAAATATGATAAAATGGGTTATTTATTAAACACTATGAAGAATGGACATTCAGATTATATGAAAATCTGCAGTACTTAAATAAAATGAATTTCAAAGAAAAAAGTTTGAGACATGTAATTTACCCTGGTAGATTCTGGAAACTCTCCCCATGTCCACTGCATGTGTGACTCCATTTTGAGCAGGCTCTCTGAGGGCCGAACGACCAGTTCAGAATCACTCTTGGGAGAAAAGGCCTCTGACATGGCATGACTGCTCAAAATATAATAACAAACAGCAACTTGCATGAACCGATAAAAAAAGTGAAAGTCTAAAAATAGATATTTTTGGAAGTCATCCAATAATATAGGCTAATGATCAAAAACATATGTTGAGGTGTGTGTGAGATAACAAACCTATTTGATGGAGACCAGTCTCCGTCAGAGTAAGGGTAGTCTAAAGAATGGCGAACTGTTGGTATCTTGGGTTCAATTTCTCGAACTGTACTGATTGAAGATGATCTGAAAGAAAGTGTTCCTTTAAATCACAGATGTCCACTCCATCAGATATCAGTAGGTCAGGTGTGCATGCATCTGTTGGTTTGGCTACCTGGCGTTGGAAGCAGCATCCTCGTCCGAACTCAAGTCCATCTCAAATATGTCATCTGTTGAGGGGGTAGAGCTGATAACGGCAGGCGGGGTCAGCTCCTCTCGCCGTGGGTCACCTTTATGCTTCTTCCTCCGTTTCTTCTTCTTCTTGGCTGCCCCAGTGCTGGCAACAGGGGGATCAGGAGGGTCCTCGGGGTCCAGTGGATCGTCATCCAGGTTCTGTCCTGACCTGTGATCGCCTCCGATCCAAAACAGGTGACTCTCAGTGGGGATGGGGGAGGTGGCCAGGTGAGCTGGTACAATCTCCTACAATAAAAAAAGAACTGTTGGAAAATACTTTTTTTGTACTAAAATATGAAGATGTGCAGTAATATGCAGTGATTAATATGAGTGACAGCACCTGTGAACTAGGGGACACTTACGTTCTGCTCCTCAGTTTCCTGCACAAAGAAAGCTTCTCCATTATCTCCCAGCTTCATGTGAAGATCCACAGGCTCCCCGTTGATCTCTATGTCAATCTAAAGGAGGTGCAGAGGATTCTTTTAAAACAGACTTAATATGGAAGCCAGATGTAGCCTCAAACTTTCAATACGTTACACTCCAACTTATAACTTAAGACCAGTGCTTTTATAATTCTCTGACACCTTGATTCTAATGTCTGACCTTTGCAATGTTCATTTATATTTTTATTTAAAAAAATATCTGAATTACCTATGTACGGCATGTGTTTTACATGACCTTAAAAAGCCAATATCCATTGACATTTACCCTGTAAATCCCTTCTGAACTCATGACTTCTCATTCTGCCTCCAGTGCACATCCAACCAGCAGGTTTACTCTCCTGTCCGCCCATGCAGTTTTAATCGTTTGCTAACAGGAGACACAATACCCATAGAGGAGGATCTAGCCACCAAACACAATTAGTGAATTTGTGCCACTCTAAGCCAGCCGACCTGCAAAAATGATCACATCACACACCTGATACCGCGACCCAGCACAACGGCAGCCTGACATCGAGCTGTTTGAGTCTCAGATGACATCCACAGAAACATTATCCTTCAGATAGACCTCCAAATGAAATACAGACTTATTCTCCTGTGTTTTTCTGTTTTCTCAAAATAGTTTCTTTGTGCTCCTCTCATACCAACTTGTTTTGTTTATTTGGAGGCCTCTGAGCCTCAGTTTCAGGGTTGGTGGGTGATTTATGCAAGCAGAGTAACAGGGCAAAATATTAATGGCAGTATAAATCATGACCCTGAGTAAAGTTCTCTTACTTGTGTGCTAATGGACAACAAGAACTGGATTTCATTTCACGGCATAGTGAGAAAAGAGGGCCGGATGTTGTTGGACTCTTAATGACTGTTTTGTATCAACAATCTCATTTAATTAGTAAAACAACCTAGATCTATTTCATAATGGTGGTAAGAGAGCAAGATCAGCTGTCTTTTATCTGCACTGTGGGTGAATGTGTTATACCACAGTCTCTGACAGAAACTCCAGTGAGAAACTGGGATTAAAAATGGCAAAACTGAGCTTGAAATACTTTTCAAAGGTATCAAATCTCTCCAATCACAGAGGCAGCCTTGACAAAACTCTCACTCCTCTGCTTTCATTTCCCATCTCTTTTTAGTCAGCGAAACCTGTTGCCATAGCAACCACTTCTTTCTAAACCTCTTCACACATCCTGTAGATAGTGAGAACTGTTCCATCCCCCATCTACTGCCGTTGCTCATGCACACTGGTAAATGTTTTATGCTAAACACTAACACATTCTGTCTGTGTACTATAGATGATTGAAAACATCAGAATGGCTTCAATATGAGCAGAATGCTTTCAAATATGTTATTTGTTGCCTATAATCTTGTTACTTACTGCTGGAGATAAACACCTCAAATAGAATGCACAAATGAAACACTCTCACTGATTAAGTGTACAGCCCATTTCCTCAACAACTACAACATTTCACTGTGTTTATAAGAGAATAATTGTGCATACTGCTTCCACTCTCACAAGACAATAAATAAATAAATAAATTATTTTCCTGTCTTTTCATTCAAGCATTTATTTAGCCTGTTCTGTTAACGCTCACTGAGCCTATTACACATGGAAAACTATGTCTGTTTATATGCAGTACCCTCTGCAGGAATCTTGTCATGAATACGCCAGCACAGAAACATGTTTATAGAGCTGGTACAAAGACAAAGAATTTTCAAATGAACCATCACAGACATGCACAGATGAAGGCATATTTGAAGATAGCAGAATCATTAAGACATTGGTGGATTAAAGCTGATTATACTTGTGTTTGCTCTATCATCCAGCCAGTTTAGTGCAAGACGATGGAGATCAATACTATCATAGATTCCAGGCTGGAAAGCAGAAAAGAAAATATTGTCCAAAGCTCAGATCAAGTATATTGACAGCGACCGGTCTGTGGATTTTTCTTTTTTTCTATGTTTTGTAAAGTTTTCAGAAACTCAGTTGCTTGAGAAAAAACAATATGCTTTGGACTTTTTTTAACATCCCACTTGCACTGCAGTACTCACCACTTTCTCTTTGGAGCGCAGAACACCCAGTTTGCCAAAGCGCACATGGAAAGGGGAGCACTGGTAGGTGCCGTCCTTCTGGCGAACCA